>JANHGN010016623.1:7731-25723 GCA_024605025.1 Megaceryle maxima
TTCCTTTCCTTTCCTTTCCTTTCCTTTCCTTTCCTTCCCTTTCCTTCCCTTCCCTTCCTTTCCCTTCCCTTCCCCCCTTTTCTTTTCCCCTTTTCCCTTTCCTTCCCTTTCCCCTTTACTTTTTCCTTTCCCCTTTCCCCTTTCCCTTCCTTTCCTTCCTTCAATAAGTTTTCTTAGGGAATGTCTCTTCTTCACCTTATCCTAATCTCATGGATGGTGCCTTCTTCCTGGCCACAAAAGCACTTTAATTACTTTTCTAGCACAAATTAATTTTCTTTCCTTTAGCATCTAAAATGGAAAATCAGAAAGGTAGGTGCTGAATGTCTATAATAAATGTATATATGTGTAACAGAACCAACCTGATCTAATTTGTTTGTCTGTAATGAGAAGAATCTATGGAGACGGAGCATTATTTTTATGTTTCTTTTGCTTGCACCATTAAACTTGTGACTTGTGATAATTTACAATATATAATGGAGCTAATGTCTCATGACACTTCAGTTTCAGATACCTAACTGTTATGAATGAATCCATCTGTGGCTGAAGAATGCCAGGAATCTAATAAAACAGGCATTGTTTTTGATGATAATGCCGGTTTCATTCCTATATAGCAAGTGCACAGTCAGCTACAGCATTGCTCGTGCTGTATAAATGATTTACTGAGACACTGCTTCCCTTTATTTGAAATGTTAAACTGAATAAGAAAAGAATTGCAGTTAATTAACCAGAGTAAATGTGGGATGGAAGTCCGGCTACAGCTATTTTTTTTTTTTCTGAAGAACTGAACAGAATTGTTTGGTATAAAATAATTACTGCAGATACTGTAACGTTGTATCCTCTTATACAGATCTTTTCATCTGAGCTTAGCTTAGCACAGCATTGACAAAGGCCATACCTATATCTATCCCCTTTCTGCTTTGATAAAACAGTGATGCATCAGCAGCAGCCTGCCCCGGACGACCCCACTTGTAGGCAATGATCTGGGCTGAAAAGCACTAGACAATATGAAAGGCATTTGACATGGGATTTTACCTGAAGCTCTCTGCAGCTCTTTGTTCTTATACTTCAAAGTTCTTTACTTTTTGTGTTTGTGCATTTCAGTGAGGTTTAGATGTAAGGATCCTTAAGAGATGCTAGTAGCAACCTAGGAATTGCCCAATCTCTGGTATATTTTAATGAACGCACACCAACATACCACAGAATCATCACAGAATGGTAGGGGCTGGAAGGGACCTTGAAAGACCATCTAGTCCAACCCCCCCTGCCAGAGCAGGATCACCTAGAGCAGGTCACATAGGAACAGATCCAGGTGCGTTTTGAATGTCTCCAGAGAAGGAGACTCCACAACCTGTTCCAGTGTTCTGTCACTGTCAAAAAGTTTCTCCTTATGCTTACATGGAACCTCCCATGTTCCAGCTTGCATCCATTTCCCCTTGTCCTATCACTGGATGTCACTGAGCAGAGCCTGGCTCCATCCTCCTGACACTCGCCCTTTATATATTTATAAGCATTCATGAGGTCACCCCTCAGTCTCCTCTTCTCCAAGCTAAAGAGACCCAGCTCCCTCACCCTTTCCTCAGCAGGGAGATGCTCCACTCCCTTAATCATCTTTGTGGCTCTGCACTGGACTCTTTCAAACAGTTCCCTGTCCTTCCTAAACCAGGGAGCCCAGAACTGGACACAGTACTCCAGATGCAGATTACTCACTAGTGCAGAGTAATGGGGGAGGAGAACCTCCCTCCACCTGCTGGCCACACTATTCCTGATGCACCCCAGGATGCCACCGACCTTCCTGGCCACAAGGACACAATGCTGGCTCATGGCCACCCTGCTGTCCACCAGGATGCCCAGGTCCCCTTCCCCTACACTGCTCTCCAACAGGTCAGTGCCCAACCTATACTGGTAGCGGGGGTTGTTCTTGCCCAGATGCCAGACTCTACACTCACCCTCGTTATATTTCATTAATTTGCCCTTGTTATATTTCATTCCACTTCTCCCTGTCCAACTCTCCAGCCTGTCTAGGTCTCGCTGAATGGCAGCACAGCCTTCCATTGTTATTGGCAATTCAGTACTCAATTTTTTTCTTGTGGCTGGTTAACAAAAGCACAGATTCTCAGATTTGTCAAGAAGATTTTTGTGAAAGGATTTTTTTGCAAGCTTTTATGAGAAATAGACCTTTCCTCTGACTTTTTTTTTTTTTACCCATTCTGTGTCTCCACAGACTCATGCAGATTTGTAACCATCTGTGCTTCTTCCTAGTTAAACATTTGCAAGGGTATATTCCTTCAGAAATTGCTGAAGGTCCACTCTATCAGCCTCCATCCGAGTGCAGTACTTCAAAGAATTACTGTCTCATCTGAATCAGGCATTAGAATATTGAAGAAGAAGCTGTTCCTTATTCTTCTGCTGAAGATACAGGGAAGGATCCTGAGTTTCTTGCTTGCTAGAATGTAATGATAGCTTTGTTTCTGATTTCTAGGAGTGGGCTTAGCTACCCGGAAACTAGGTGGCCTGACAAAGCCTGATGTGATCATCAGTATGAAAGGGGACATAGTAACCATCAGAACTGAAAGCACCTTCAAAAATACAATGATCTCTTTCAAACTGGGCCAGCAGTTTGATGAAACAACAGCAGATGACCGGAAAGTCAAGGTAAGGGGACAGGTGATCTCTCAGAGGTCTGTACATCTCCTAGAAGAGAACCAGGGGGAGATTTTCCTACTCCCCCTTAATGCACGCTGAGTTCTCCAAACTGAGTTTTCCAAACTATTCAAAGAAAACATTGGAAAGAAGAAATAGTATGGTGCTGAAAGAAACATTACTGAGATTGTCACTGGCCAAGAATGCAGATCTTGCTGCAAATTGCTACTCTAATCTGTAAAGCTCAGACTGCAGTTTGAAACTCCTCTCTTGGTCCTTGTAGAGCATCATAACCTTGGAGAAAGGGGCATTGGTGCAAGTGCAGAAGTGGAATGGCAAAGAGACCACAATAAAGAGAAGACTGGTTGATGGGAAAATGGTGGTGGTAAGTTCACACTCCTTGTACGCTGGTAGAGGTCAGAAGGATGCAACCTTCAAACAGTTTGCTTCTGCCTAAATAGACTGTAAATTTTGGCTTACGAGTTAAGAAAACTGATCCTACACCTCTTCACACATCTCTTTCTGCTATCAGTACACATATTTCTGTTTGCTTTTGAATGAAAGTATGTAATTTGCTCATTAAAGTTTTTGAAGAGTGGAGCCAAACTAATTTTGGCAACTTGTTTGAAACCACCAGCATTGCATCTGTATGCCCTAACTTGTTCCGACTGCATTTTGGTTTAAGCTCTTACACATCTTGGAGGTCAATTTGCTTTTGCATCTCCTCATGCCTGCATTTCTGTGTAAATGTTTTTGTATTATTAAGCCATCTTTGAAAAGCGGAGAGATAGGGTCCCTCTTCCATCAGCATCCTACCATCTACCCCTTGCCTCAAACAGCTTTGTGGAGGAGGTCTCATCTTTTGCAGACCATGTACTGTGGCCGTGAGCCACCAGGAGCTACCAAAGGCCAGGAGAAATATTTTGTGACTCAATTAAGTGCAAAGTTTTGTAAGCCAGAAGCCTGACCTCTGAACTACCCAGGTTACTTCTGCTTCAACACAAAAAAACTCCAACCTTTGTAAAATTGAAAGCGTTTGTGGGCCACAGTACAATAACTTAGGTGGGGCTGATATTTCTGCCAAGCCAGCAGTAATACAAAGGGAGGTAAATTTGTTTCTGGAAACTGAGCCTAATTTTACAATTTGTCATTATATGCCACTTCATTAAGTCCAAAGATGTTAAAATAGAAACCACTCCGCTTGCAATATAAGAAAATAATTTTGCTGTTTGCTCTAAAAATAAATAGATATGTAAAACACTTCGTCTGGATTTTCACTGACTTCAGAGGTTACTGCAGCAGACACGCCTGCCGTCAGCAAAAGTTTTATTTTAATCTTTTCCTTTGTGCCTTAGGAATGTGCTATGAAAGGAGTTGTCTGCACCAGAGTCTATGAAAGAGTGTGAAGAAATTCCCTCTCTGCTCTGGGCTGGGACTGGCTCTTAAAACTCATCCTCATTCAGTGATCAAAGCCTCATGAACTGTGCTTCTTTAGTTTCTTATTTCCTTTTATTGGGACAATGACTATAATTTGATATCTCACAGCCATAGTGTAACTAATCCAAAGTATTGTGGTGATCCAATAAAAGCTTCTGAACATATAAAATAGAGGGTTTGTCTCTGCATGAGTGACTGGTTTAAGTTTTCTTTCTTGGATGGTGCCATCTTTTCTGTTGTTCCTGTCTCTATAATTGGGCAATTTCTGAGACAAAAGGTGAAACTCAACCAACCTGCCCCTGAGAGATGTGTAAAACTGTGTTAAAATCACCATCTCACAGATTCAATATTCCTTTCCTGTACAAGATTTTATTGCTGAATCCTTCCTATTGGCCAAATCATCTTCACCACCAGAATTTTTGGCTTTCAGTATGATTTATTGTTTCAGCCTTGTGGTTTTACTACATCATTATTTCATTCTCATTCCCAAATGTTTATAATTCTTTCAGTACCACATCAGCATCTAAACTGGTGTGGCCAAGCAGATATTTAAGAAATGGGTATCGTATGTGAATGCACACACATTTCTTCTCCATGCAAAACATAAAGGTCACCTTTTTTCTCCATACAAAAAGTAAAGGTCACCTTTCTTCTCCACCCCTCACTGAGACAGCTAGAGACTGGGCCCAGCTTTGGATACACTTCCATGTAGCTGCAACCTAACTGGAGGCAGCTGCCAGAAGGCAAACAGGATGAACCTTAGAAAACACGAGCTGTGGGAGAAGACTGGGAAATTTATGGACAGCGCTTTTAAGGAAGAGTTTATCCTGGTCTCTAGACAACATGGAGGGACAAATTCCCTATCTTTAGCCTCACCATCAAAACTCACTTCTGCGAGTGCCAGAGTTTCTGAGATTCCAAGCCCTCGGTGACCTCGGTGACCTCATGGAGGCAGCATCTTGGATCATCTTTTGTGAGCAGATTCTAATCACATAATTTAAGTGAAGACCTTTCACCAGACTTAGAATCATAGAATGTTTTAGGACCTCCAGAGGTCATCTGGTCCAACCTCAATAAGTAGGGACATCTCTACCTAGGGCAGGTTGCTCAGAGCTTCCATAAGAAGAGTCATAGAGCATGAGCTGTTGCTGTCCCTAAGCTTCCAGTTTACTCTTGTAGGCTCTTAACAGAGAGCTGGACACATAGTTCTCACAGCAAGCAATCTGCTATGGCCTGAAACCAAGTTATGAATCTGGATTTTTTGCTCTGCAGCTTCTTCATTCCCTCCCCTTGCAGAGCAAGACAGTCCCAGCAAGGCTGCCAGAGCTGCCTTCCCTGGCCCAGCTCTGGGAAGGTGGAAATTGTCTGGAGCCTTTCCGACAGAACTGCCACCCCCAAGCTGCAGGCACAGGAGTAGTTACTGGGGCAAACAGGCTCCTTTGCTTTTCCTGCTGCAACCTGCAAATGCTTCTCTGAGGTTAAATGGAAAATTTCCCTCCCTGATAAAATATTAGTTTTCAGGGGTTTATTTCCTTGAGAAAAGGAAATAAACATTGACTTTGGTACAAACTGTGGTTTTTCCAGATCTGGAAACAGTAACAAAAGCAAAAACAAAGGACTGCTCACCTAGTCCTCATTTATTTATTTATTTACTGTCTTCTTTTCTGTGACATTACCCATCTCACTCTGCTTCTCCTAATGGCAATTTTTTAATTTTTTTTTCCCCCCCCAGAGATTTGGCATTAAAACAGTGGTAGCTTTGGGCTTTTAAGTTCCTAAAGAAATGCAGATACATTATTAGGAGCCTAGTATTTGGCACTTTCACTCTATACAAAAGTCACTTTAAAATGTCATGAGAGCTGGAGACTTTCCCAAACAGGAAAAGTGCAACTGAACTGATAGTGTTGAAGGCAAAAACAATAAGACAGGTGGTACAAATCAGCAGAGGAATGGAGTGCTTTGGGATACTGGTGTCCATATCGCAATCCTCAGGGTCTCCAGGAGAATTTAGGGGGGCCTATAGATTGTGTAGGCTCAGGGTCTTTTTTTATGTCTAACTGTAAATTAGTTTTTCTTCTTTCCTAAACTTTTTACATGGGCCAGAGAATTATGGAATGAACATCTAGGCTAAGGTACAATGCTTGTGTCTTCAACTGTGCTTTCACATCAACAAACAAATGTATTTGCCATTTCCCCAGCTTGTGTTTGCAATTCATCTAGGAATACCAGTGGCCTGATGCTGACATGTAAACAGCTTTATTTAAAGCAATTGTCTTGACCTAGTGCCCACCCCAGGTAATGAAAATCTGGCTGATTTTAAAGGGCCACACTTGCACTGTTCTTGAAGAGAGACTGAAGGAGCTGGGACTGTTTAGTTTGAGGAAGAGGAGGATGAGGGGAGACCTCAGACCACCTGAAAGGATGTTGTAGAGAGGTTGGTGCTGGTCTCTTCTCACAGGTAGTTAGCAATGGAACAAGAGGGAATGGATTCCAGCTGCAACAGGGGAGGTTTAGACTGAACAGTAGGGAAAAGTTTTTTCCCAGCCAGAGGAGTCAGCCACTGGAACAGGCTGCTCAGGGAGGGGCTTGAGTCACCATCCCCGGATGTGTTTAAGGGTCCTTTAGATGTGGTGCTGGGGAACAGGGTTTAGGGGTGAACATTGTAGAGGAGGGTTAATGGTTGGACTCGATGATCCCAAGGGTCTTTTCCAACCTGAATGATTCCATGATTCTCCCAGTGGCCACTCTTTCTGCCAGTACAGTAAGGCTCCATCACACCTCATTTTGCCTGCATCTCCCCAGGCAGTGGGAATGCCTGAATGGAGTACTCATCCTCCAGTCCTGACAGCATTCCTTGCTTCTGCCATGTCTCCTAGGGCAGGAGAAACAAGCTGGCATGACAAGAACCCTCCTCAGCCCCTGTGGGAGCACTGAAATAAAGTCTGGGCTCCAGGTACCCGAGCTGTTGCCTTGGACTGGACAGAATTTGGCAGTTAGTGGTAGAAAGCACCTCTTGGTGATGTATAGCTAAGCAGGAGATACTGTACCCCACACCCTGGTCTTTTCCACACAGAGTGGAGCAGAGGAGAGGTGAAGCTACTGACTCTGCTGCAAGGGAATCTTTGTCCTTGCTGATACCTTAGGTAGTAATGTGGAAATTCCCTTGGCTGTTTAAGTAAATTAGTTTTGGGGGACAAAGTGAATTCACACCCTTTCAGGGGCCCAGCACATGGTCTTTGCTGCTGTTTCAGAGAGAAACCTTGTCACCTGTTGGGACAGTTTCACTAGACAGCAAACATATGGCTGAGCAGTTCTAGAAATGGCTAAGATTGGAGGAGGATTAGGTTGTGTTATGAAAGCAACTGTGTTTCATAAGAAACCCTCACCACTTATCACTTTTTTTTCTTTCAGAGAAACAACTCGTTACCTTCCCTAATTTTGATTTTGGATTAAAGTTGTTCTGTCTAATCTGGGATACAAAAGAGTGAAAGGTCAGTGCTGAAGGAGTAATCAGTCAGAGACAAATAGGCTGCTGTCATCATGAAAGCACCCTCAGAAATCCTGGAATTTGGATGTGATCAAGGTCATTGTTAGGGAGGCAATTAGAGCATATCCTTGCTATTTCAATGCAAAACTTTGGGATTGGCGATTGGCCATCGGGCTGCAGATAGGAAACACAAGAAAATGATGTTATTGGGACCAAAGGGCACAACAACATTGGGAATAATGCAGTCCTGAGACACTACAGAGAGACAAAGCTGTGCTAGATACCGTTCAGTGTTTTGAAAGGTCACTACTCTTTCTACTTTTCGAGCAGCAAAACACTAATTAAATAGACTTTCCTTAAACATAATGAAAAATTTAAAAGCTAAAATCAGAAGGAATGCAGTGATTTGGGGATTAGGAAGGGTGGGGTGGGTGGCTTACAGCTGGATCTATTTGCATATCCTCAGTGGAGTATAAATTGAAAGTATTTAAAGTATTTTTCCTGCTATTTGCTATAACGTGATCACTGATATTGAGCATGCTACTTGTGAGAAGTGTAAGAGAGGCAAAAGGCTTTTCCATTTACTTCCAAGTGAACACACTCCCTCGTGGATAAGACTCCTTTTGAAGAGGCACCTCTGTCAGCAATGAAGTCAAAAACACTTCATGAAATGATCTTGTCCTTCAAGCTTATAAGCACATTGTCACAGTTCAAGCTGCGGGAGGAGATAGCTCTAAGTGGAGCTGTGGGACATGCCAGCTAAAGCACAGCCTGTATGAAGTTTGATAATATTTAGGGTTTCTTTGGGAAATCTGTAGGCATAATTACCAGAGAGACATTTAAAGTAGCTAGCTACTGTACAATGCTTATCCACCTCAACAATAATCTCATTTTTCTCTCAAATCCCAGCATGAATTTCCAGAGCTGAAATCTTAAATATATTTGTATGTTTTACTTGGAAGCTCTGCATATTTGAGATGAAAATGTGAGACAGTGAAGGTGGAGCCCCTACTCCTTACACAGAGAACATCCCCAGCAGAGGGTCACAGCTTTGAACAGCGTTGTGCCACCTGCTTGTACCTTGCACCATAGCGTTCAGAGTTTTACAGCCTCCTGGCCCTTACCAATTTGTACAGGCAAATCCATTTAAAAGAGATAATCATTCCTTCACAAACCTCCTCTCAGTGGAAAAATGAGACTACAGAGCAACTTGATGCTGTAAAATGCAACAGTCAGGGCCCCTAATTACTCAGTTAACACCAATGTTTTCATTGAAGTCAACAAGAGATAGAGCAGTCAGATTATGAAAGGTTAGGTGCATAAATGTCTGTGCTCTCCAGATAGGATCTGAGCCCTCTGGCCAGGAGCACAGGAACCAACATTGAGGCTTTCCCTGGCATTTCCTCCTTCTGGGGATTTTGGGGTAATCAAGAAGCATCATCACAGTTTATCTTGGCTCTGCCTCCAGTTGGGCAGAGAGCGTCTTGTGAAATAGAGAGGCAATCGTTACAGGCTGAGCTCATAACTTTGGAAAACTTGTGTCAAGGAAGAGGAATAAATTGGGATTATATTCCCTCCCTTTTTTTAAAGGCTGGGGGCCTGCCTGAAGAAGTCATTTCAAACCAGCCTCATTTTCTCCTACACAGGGTGATGTGTCTTGGGGATGGAAGATCAGTCGTAACCACCTCTGATGACACTTCTGCAAGGCTTTGACAGTACGCCCTAAAACACGTTCACAGACATGCTCTAAGTTCAGGCTCCATTAAGCTGCTGCTACAGAGGAGGAGTATGAACTGATGCAAGAACCCTACCTGGACTGTCAACGGTTCACTCGCAAAGTTGAGGATGTATCAAGGGGACTTGTGCTGGTCCACTCTTATCCCACCTCCTCGGTAATAAGCGTGATGTTACCTATAGACTGTACAGAGATGAGAGGAAATGCAGGCATACTGGAGGGCAGGGCTCGAATTCAAATGATCTCAACAAACTCAGGAAATAGTTTGAAACAGCCAGGGGGGTAGTTAAGAGGGGGGAAATGCACTAGGCAATGTCAGCAGGAGCACAGGTAGCAGATGGAGAACAAGCAAAAATCTTAAATCTCTCATTTCAGAAATGCTGAAGTGCTTGTAAAGTAGAAGACACTGTATCTCCTGAGATACACTCCTGGAGGGAGCGACCAGATGGTAATTAAATGTCATCTTCCTAAAGCTTTTCTAGGGTCAGTGGAGAATTGCTGTGTTGTCCTTTGATACAAGTTTCAGATTGTTCACAGTGAAAACAATTGATGAATGTGCTTTGTGACTTAATTTCAACTGCACTCAAGCCAAAGTTCTTGCATGACATCCTGCTCTGGACTCCCAAAGCAGGAATTGCCTATATGGTACCCGTGAGCCTTTGAGGATCGGTGGTCATAGGTTGAAGACATATGTTGGATTGAAGGTATTCTCAGCCCCTGCATCAACAACAGCTCTTCCATCTGAAATCAGCTTGGAAACTCCCCTGACAGCAAGAGGTGGTCAGCATAATGGTGTCGATATGAGTTATGATGTTGATGTAAGGCTGTGCTATCTGAATTCCTGTCTTGAAGACCAAACAGTTAAAGTGTTAAGGAAAATGGCCAAGATTATTTCTTGCTGCTCAAACAAGTTCATAGTCACCCATTCTGTTGTCAAACACTACTGGGTATCTCCTGGTTGCCCTCTGGTGGCAGAGCTCACCTAAAAGGGCTGATGGGATCTATCCCCAGGCACTGGAGGATAATTCATTCCTGAAAAATACCCAACAGGGAAGATGGCAATTATCCCAGCCAAAAATGGCATTCTGAATAAAAACCAAACCTGCAGTGTTGGATCTGGGCTGAGCGGCTGGATACCCCCTGACCACGTTGTGCACTGCTCCAGGCAGAAATCACAGCCCCTGTGCTTCCTCCGTGCAGGATGCTACCTAGTGCACCCACTCCACCTCTGCTGGGCAGAGGTCTGGGATGTGCTCAGACTTGGACTGCAAGTGCAGTTTCTGCTGCCTGCCCTGCCTCCATGCAAGGCTGGGGAGGGAGGGCTTCAGCAGGGTTCCCCCAGCATCCTGCTCTGGTGAAAACACTGTCTTTCAATCTATTTTGCCAAAAAAAAAAAAAAACCCAAAAGCTCACCAAAAATGAAAACAAAATCATCACAAGAAAATAAAACCCTACACAGCATTTAGATGATGTGGTCTTAAAACACAAGGAGATTAAAGTACATCTTTTCTCCTTCCTGCTTATAGCTCAGGCTTGTTCCTCCTGGCAACCCACACTGCTCACAGCACGCTGTCCCCCTGTCTTTCCTACCAGACAGACAGTCCACAGCAGCTGTTCTCTGTCTCTTCTTGTAACCCCTCATTTTCCATAGCTATTTAAATGACTGGTTTAACTGAATTTCCCATTAATGCACCTTCATCCCAGCCAGCAGGGAGGGAAAGAGGGCAGGACCTGTCTGTGCTTGCAGAAAGCAGAGTGTTTCAGTTTGTGGTGGTCTGAGTGGCTGGCCATGTGTCCAGAGCCCGTGTGTCCATGCGTGTAGTCACACACACCTCTTGGGAAGATAAACTCAGCCTCACTGCCAGCCATCCCTGGGGCAGGGAGCTGCAGCAGCCTCACCTTTGTGGGGCTGCTGAGTTTGGCAACCTCACCAGACTCAGCCATGCCTTGCCCCCTCTGTTTCCACTCCTCAGTCAGCCCCTAGTTTAACAATTAACTTTAGCAGGTCCATTACTTGATGGGGGTGTATGGAAGAGAACTGTTGGATTTAGCACTACTCTCCTCTTGACTCCTGCCCTCTGACCTTCTCAGTTCAAACCTCTCTGCCTCACCCAGCATAGACAACACCATTTTAGTCCTTGAATAAGCACCTTTAGGAAAATTTAGCCAACTTTTTTTAAATGTCTTTGTTATGAAAATAGCTATGTTAGATGAATAACAGCTTAGAAGCATCAGCTTTTCTTCCCTGATTGTTAAGGGGTACAGGTTATTGGCTGATTCTCTACGCAACCGCTCGCAGAGCTGAAGGTTTGGTAGCTCTCACCACTATTTTGGCCAACAGGTCTGCAGCTGAGCTGTGTTTGGTGACAGACCTCCAAGGAGCACCCAGCTGGAGAGCAGTGGTGCGCTGGTAATGCAATGAAAACCCTCCTACACTGCTGACTGCGTGCCAGTGACACACCACAATACCCATCTGGAAAAGTCAATCCATGGTCTCTAAGCAGCATCAACGCTGTTAACGTGACAGAAGATCATCTGTTGAGATGAGCAGAGAAGAGGGCCTGCTTTCCTTCACTTGGGTATGAAGGTATGGTCCTGATCTCATACAGACATACATCCTTAAATGCGATGGTGTTGGCTCTTTTGCTCCTTACTGGATTCCTGCTCCTATGGACTTGACAGCCTGCCTCACTTCTTGGGCTAAGCAGCTGGGCGGTACAGATGGCTGCTATCCTGGTGGTTTCCTATCCTAACCCAAATGTAACTTCATCTTGGTTGCAACTGTCGTGTTAGGAAAAACATGTGGGAACCTGTGGGGCTAAAAGGTCGTTCTTGACTACATGAAATATTCTGTTGTATTGTCATAACCTAGTCTGGGCTCCCAGGGGACTCTCGTGAATCTAACAAACACTCAAAAAGTTGGAAGTAAAACTAACTTTGAATCTTTGTTCTTTGTTTGTTTCTAAAAATACTGCAGTTTTTCTTCTGTCAAAATAGTAACAAAATAGCAACAAGATTCTCAAGCTTTGTTTTTTTTTTTTTTCTTAAATCAGGAAATTACTCAGGACTGTCCCAAGTAGCCTTTGCTTTTTATTCTCCTTCTCTTGGTAAGTCTGCAGAGAGTATTTTCAGCAGATAGGGAAAGGGTGAAACATGGAAAGGATGTTGGAGTTGAACAACAGCATGCTGCTTATGTCCCAGAGAACGAGGGGGCATCACCTCAGGGACTTGAGCTGAGCATCCACATTGTGATAACACAGGGGAACATTCAGATCCAAAGCCAGGCAGCGGGAATGCGACCAGCCCAGCGTCACTCCCAGGTGTGGTGCAAGGATGTACCACAGCCAAGAGGAAGGGAACTCTTTTTCAGGAGCAGAAAATTCTCTAAGCACCATCTGGATTTGAATAGAAGGGCTCGTTAAAGGAAATAACTTCTAAACGGTGACACTCTCCATTGTCATTTAGATGCCTTTCCATCACCCGCAGAGCTGCTGTGCTCCTACTGCTTACAAAGCCATGTAGAGGCTGTAACTTTTTCAATCTTGCAGATGTGTTGAGAAGCCTCTCAGGCTGTAAGGAAGAGACAACACAGTCCAAAAGACAGAAAAATTGAGGTATCCCTTTTAGCATCTAAATGCGAGGTAGGAAAAGAGGGTAAATTTGCTTTCCCTTGATTAACCCAAGCAGTCCCTTAGCTTAGGATGCAATGATTAGCATGATAGGCTCCTCTGCAGTGATTTATGGGGAAGAGGAGGATCTGAAAGCACAGCAAGAGCACATTACACATATTTAGCTTTTCCTTCTGATTCTTCTGCATGACATCTGCCTGGCCTTTGGTCTTACAAAAAGCCTCCTAAAAGTGAGGTCAGGAAGAGTCTGTGGCAAAGTGAAAAGCCTCAACAGGATATATTGTTAATTGCTATAACCTGAAATATATTAATTGAAAAGAAATCATTTGGTTTGGTTTTGTTTCTTATTTATTTGATATCAAGCTAAGGACTGCAAGACAGTTCTTCATCCCCTCTGGAGCTTTGTACACAACTCCTATAGGACAGATGCTTTTCTCTATTAAAATGCATGATGGTTTGGGTTTTTTTCCTCTAAATAGATGAATATATTTGTTCTCCTGGATGTGACTAGCACCTCCACTAATAAGAAATAAATACAGGATGATCATTTAAGAGCACATTCCTGAAAAGGATGTTTTATCTGACAGGGTTATCTTGTTTGCTGGCAATATGAAAGCAGAACCAGTTGTTATCAGATCCTCTGACTAGAAGTGAAGGATATTTGTAATCCAGCTGTAACAATACAATGAAGCCAGGTCTAGCACCCTTTGTGTCAGCTGCTACTAACAGAGAGAATGGTTTCTGCTTCAAGAAGCTTGTAGTACAAGGAGCTGGAGTATCACACACTTGTTGAAGAATGCAGATTTACTGCTGTATAGCAGCTAAATAGTAATGGAGAGAAAGAAGCAAAACTGAGTTACTCCTTTTGGGTCTACTGGTTGTAGCAGAGAGAGATTCTGAAGTAAATACAACAATTCCCCCAGGCTGGGATAAATTTGTGCTTGCACAGAGGTCAGGTTCCACACTCCTCTTTGCAAGATGGGCTCCATGCCTGTTGTCAGAACATATTTCCACCGGGGTTTGTGTCTGCTCCCTGGCTGGCAAAACCAGACTATAGCATCTAAACTGGTGAATATCCAAAAGTGTCATAACTGGTGAATATCCAAAACTGTCCTAAGCAATCACTGGTAGCTGCTTGGGAACTTGCAGGACTTGGGAAGTGATGCTCATGTTGAAAAAAAGCAGACTGTAAATCTGAAAGGCAACATGTCCTCTCTCCTACCATCAGCACAGCATTTGTTGTTCTATCATCTTCGAGTGGATCTGATCTAAGTTTCACAGGATCACAGGGTGTCAGGGGTTGGAAGGGACCTTGGAGATCTTCAAGTCCAACCCCTCTGCCAGAGCAGGACCATAGAATCCAGCACAGGTCACACAGGAGCAGCCGGGCAGGGTTTGAAAATCTCCAGAGGAGACTCCACAGCCTCTCTGGGGAGCCCGTTCCAGTGCTCTGTGACCCTGACAGAAAAGAAGTTCCTCCTCATGTTAAGGTGGAACCTCTTGTGCTCCAGCTTACATCCCTTCCCCCTTGTCCTGTCACAGGGCAGGAGTGAGAAGAGGCTGTCCCTTTCCTCCTGACACTCAGCCCTCAGATGTTTATAAACATTTATCAAATTTATCAAAGTTTGTGCATCCACAGCAAGGTAAACTGCTTTTCACTCCCTCATTTTTGAAGTGGAGACTCACCAAGGACAGTCTAGGCACACTCATGTAGGTGGAAACTAGAAGGGGATGATTTGGTCACCACAAGTGGGTGGCAGCTGTGGCATACAGGTGAAAGGAGCCATGTGTCAAGATGTAGAGGGGAAAAGACTTTCCTTTCTGTCATTTGTAAAGGACTCATAGTCTGAGTATCTTGCACTGGCTTGTCTGCAGTCTGAACAGAGAAAAAGCTCATTCTTTTCCTTTTTCACCTCAGCAACCTGCCTCCCAAGGCACTTACTTAAGGTGTTAGCTCTTAATCACATAAAAAAAAAAGACAACTGATTTCAAAGTGAAGGAGAAAAAGTCTTACCATTAAAAGAAAAGAGTACTTCTTATTTTTCCACTCTTACCCAAAGAGAAGGGCGTGCTCTGAAGTCTAGCTCTGTAGGTACTGGGCCAATAAACACCTCGGACAACATTGGTCTTCAGCATGGTCACTGAGCGTGCACAGTCACCTGTAACAAACAATGGCAGGAAATCCAGCCCTCGGGCAACGGGAAGCTCCAACACATGAGGTCCAAGACATGTATTACTTATTTCCATATTAAGCATGATACTCAAGATGGATGAATGGGGGAACAGTAGTTCCGTGTAATGTTTATAACCAGGAAATAAAAGCTATTTATAAAAACTAAATAAAAACATTTCTTTTTGTCCAACATTAAGAGTTTCTGTATAAAAACCTGTGAAATGCAGCATACTCTCTTTGTCTTGGGTATTAGAAAAAGTAAAATAGCAATGAAGGAGTTTGCCCTGGTTGTTAGAAAGTAGTACTGCTTAAACTGAAAACAGAGGAAAAAAACCCCAAACATTTAAAATTGATCTCAATAAGTAAGAAAAGACAGAAAAGAATTCTTACAAAAATCCCACTTACATTCAGCACTGGCTTTACACCATCCTGTTTATGTCACTGTAGAGTTGCATGCCAGAGTCTCTTCTCTGTCCAGGCCTTTTTCTTGCTCACTGTGCTACTGGTTGTAAGTTATTCCTTGTCTCAGGTTGCCTTCTCACAGACTCTGCAGGTGACAAGTTCACCTCCCTCATCACTATTCCAGACCTGGACACAGTACTTCAGGTGGGATCTTGCCAGAGTGGAGTAAAAGGGCAGAATCACCTCCCTCAATCCACTGGCCATGCTCCTTTGGACGCAGCCCAGGACACAGCTGATTTCCTAAGCTGCAAGTGCTCATTGGTGGCTCATATGTAGGACCCAGGTCCTTCTCTGCAGGGCTGCTCTCAATTAATCCTTCAGCCTGTATTGAGATCAAGGGCTGCTGCAGCCCAGGTGTGGGACCTTGCACTTGACCTTGATGAACCTCATGAGGCCTCAAGCCTGGACAGGTCCCTCTGGATGGCATCCCTTTCCTCTAGTGTATCCAGTAGAAAATCTAGACTTTGTTGTAGTGGCTCTCAGGAAAGATCTCCCACCTCTGTTATTTACTGGTCTCATGACTGTGGTGAACTGCTGTTGAAATATCTCTGAGTGCTTCACCATCAGCACAGGAGAAGGAAGAGTATATAAAATTACTGATAGACAGAGACCATCTAAATATATTTTAGAGGTGGTGAGGCTGAACTTAATCTGTCGTAGCAGAATTAATAATCCATCAATTTTCTGACAAATATTTGCTATTGTTTGTAGAAAAAAATAAAACAAGGTGTGTGACATCAGCTGGTGGACACAGAGCTGCCATTTGCTATTACTTAATAGGAGGCAACACTAGTGGTAACTTGCCAAACCCTCTGCATAGCTCCACCGTATCCAGCTACAGAGTATTTCCCTCTTTCCACACACACAAAAAGCTACCACATAGACAGTCTTCCTTCATACCCAGCTTTTGGTTTGTTTTTTTTTTCTTCTAGAAGCTTCATTTCCTACTTCGCTTTTGATGATTTTCTTAGCACCTCATTGTTTTGCTGTGTCTACTGGAATTTTTAAGAACTATTTTAAAAGACTTCTGAGACGACATGTTGTTGGAGGAAATCATAATATTGTTCTCCACCCGGATGTTTTAACACAGCAAGCTGCCTTTTATGTAGCACAGAGGCAGAAGAAGTTAACTACAGATGTGATGCCACCACAGAGGAAGGGAGATTTCCTAACATGTGGATTCAGCACTTTAAAGCTGGAAAAGTCCTCTAAGATCGAGTCCAACTGTCAACCCAACACTACCGTGACCACTAAACCATGTCCCAGAGTGCCACATCTACATGATTTTTGAACACCTCCAGGCATGGTGACTCCACCCCTTCCCCGGGCAGCCTGTTCCAGTGCCTCACCACTCTTTCAGTATAGACATTTTTCCTAATGTCCAATCTAAACCTGCCCTGGTGCAGCTTAAGCCCATTTCTTCTCGTCCTATCACTAGTTACTTGGGAGAAGAGACCAACACTCACCTTACTACTACCTCCCTTCAGGTAGTTGTAGAGAGCAATAAAGTCTCCTCTCAGCCTACCCTTCTCCAGACTAGACAATGCCAGGTCCCTCAGCCACTCCTTGTAAGACATGTTCTTCAGACCCCTCACCAGCTTTGTTGCCCTTTGCTGGACCTGTTCCAGCACCTCAGTGTCTTTCTTATACTGCAGCACCCAGAACCGAACACAGTGCTCAAGCTGTGGCTCACCAGTATAGGGCCACGATCACTTCTCTAGTCCTGCTGGACACACTGGTTTTGATCCAGGCCAGGATGCCCTTGGCCTTCTTGGCCACCTGGGCACACTGCTGGCTCATGTTTAGCCGGGTGTCCACTGGCACCCCCAGGTCCTTTTCTGTCAGGCAGCTTTCCAGCCACTCCTACCCCAGCCTGTAGAATTGCTCAGGGTTGTTGTGACCCAAGTGCAGGACCTGGCCTTGTTGACCCTCATCCCACTGACCTCAGCCCAACAATCTCAACCTGCCCAGAGCTCGCTGCAAAGCCTTCCTACCCTCAAGCCGATCAACACTCCTGCTCAATTTCACTCCCACTCAGTTTGGTGTCATCTGCAAGCTTACTGAGGGTGCCTCAATCCCCTCATACAGCTCACTGATTAAATATATTAAACAAGACCAGACCCAAAACTGAGCCCTGAGGGACAGAAGGTGTGGAGAATGTGGGCATCGATCCCGCTACCTCTCGCATGCTAAGCGAGCGCTCTACCATTTGAGCTAATTCCCCTCCTGAGATAATATTTTGTCTATTCTTTCTGGCCGAGTCATCCCCAGGCTCCTGAATCCCCAGTGTGTATTTAAAGATAAAATACACCTACCAAGTATAACAAATCTAGGGGAATCTTTCTTTCTTTCTCTTT
Organism: Megaceryle maxima; assembly: GCA_024605025.1. Taxonomy (NCBI): domain Eukaryota; kingdom Metazoa; phylum Chordata; class Aves; order Coraciiformes; family Cerylidae; genus Megaceryle; species Megaceryle maxima. The sequence goes on from JANHGN010016623.1 coordinate 25,652, forward strand.
CTTTCTTTCTTTCTCTTTCTTTCTTTCTTTCTTTCTTTCTTTCTTTCTTTCTTTCTTTCTTTCTTTCTTTCT
>JANHGN010016623.1:25823-43976 GCA_024605025.1 Megaceryle maxima
TCCCTTCCCTTCCCTTCCCTTCCCTTCCCTTCCCTTCCCTTCCCTTCCCTTCCCTTCCCTTCCCTTCCCTTCTTTCTACTTACTGTGTATGTTTGTGCCTTTTGAAACAGTACTTATGGAAAGACTCAGAAATATGTGATTTAGCTTCATCAATACTCACAGAAACAAAACACTTTGGGAAATGAAGTGAAAGAATCAGATTCAATTGTAGAAATCTATATTACCTTTTGGATGTAGAAGAACATTAAGAAAGAAAGGCATGAATGAGCTCAGCCCAGGTGGTTTTGAACAGTCGGCATATACACAGTGCTTGTTCACAAACTCTCCTGGGACAATGGGACTGAACACCACTGAGGCAATCTGCCATGGGAAGACAATTTGCAAAGTCGGGTGTTCTGTAGACATGATTATACCTTGCAACACCTGGCTGGAGTAAAAATCTCCTCAGATCAGTCCCTGGTGAGACATGGCACAGAGACACTGACCTTTAGGGGGACATTAGCCTTATCTGTCAGCACAGGGATTTTGTCTGTAGTATGAGACAACTCCTGCATTTACAACAATTTTGTGTTTGATGCGCAATTCTCTTTCCACAGTTGCCCAGGGAGATGGCATTAGCAGCTAGCAAGGCTGGCTGCCCCTTGGATGGTGGTCAGGTACCACCCTGCAGGACCTCTTGGGTGTATAACACTTGTCCTTTCACTCTGTAGGAGCCATTGGCACCTCCCTTCGTCTTTACTGATTCCCTTTCAAGTACTTGGGTCTGTGGACAGAAGGTCACAAAGCAGGTAAAGAACCCTCAACTTGATTCATGTGCTAATGCAAACCATCACTTTAAATGTTGTGCCTTTGTATACCCATAGCTGGCTCTCTAGGAAAGCTCTGAGCTAGTTTGCACACTCCAGTTTAAAGTAAGCTTGAAGGAAAGCTTCAGAAAAAAACCCCAAAACATTTTGGCAGAAAATGCATCACAGGTTCTGTATCTCATCCCCTACCCACCAAAGAAGAGTGTTCCCAAAGATTAGGCAAAGCAGCTGCCTGTATAAAATGCTGGGTTTTCTTTTGTACGTGAGAGGAAATGAGTAAATCAGTGATCTTACAAAGTCGTGTACTTTTCTTGGTATTTTAAACATGTATTAAATAATCATGTGAAAGCTGCGGTGCCCAGGATTAAGGTTTATGTTAAAAAGTCACATGCATCCTAAGCAAGAGACCTCTGTTGATCATTCTTATTCTTTTATTCTAAAGCTTATTTTGGGTGAGATGTAGTTAAGTGAACATGACTTACAAGGCCTTTGAAGTAAATAAACTGTATTACAGTGGATTTGGTTAAATTTCTTTTGGTGCCTGATTATTATTAAGCTTGTATAACTAATAAATATATCATGTATATTATTAAACTTGTATTATTAAGCTTATATAACTAAGAAACTTATATAATTTGTATTATTCAACTTATATTATTAAACTTCTATTCATTAGTGCTTCCCAAGACTAATGACACGACTCATTACCATGCAGGAGATCTGGCAGGGTGCTGAGAAATGGGAGAATTTGTAACGTTCTGAGACAGTTTAGAGCTCAACATCCCACAGCAGGAACCTTTAATCAGACAAGTGGTCACTCCAAGACCCTGACAATCAAATGACATCTAAAACATTTGCTTTTCAGCCTCTGCTCAAAAGGTACCTGGAACTTGTAGCAATATTTGCTGTCTTGTGATGTACTGTCCATTTTCCACCCTGCCAGTTGCAATAGGGCAGTACAGAAAACCTGTAACATCAGATATTTTGACGGGGAAGAATTGATAGTATTTTGTTTATATAATCACAAAATTTTGAAACTACACGAGTGGCCTGAAAACCAATGGTAATGCATAGCTTTCTTTTCCTCTTCTTCCATGTCTTCCATCACTGAGTGGCTGTCAAGGGCAGGAGGACGCTGAACTTTCTTCTAAAAAGAAATGTGTGGTAGAAGAGCATGAAGAAATGTGTAAGTTGACAAATAATTAAAAGAACAAATACCAAAAGGTCAAATTTTAATGCTAACTTCCTCATATACCTATAATCCTCACTGACAACTCTGAAGGGGTTTTTTCAGCTTAAATAACACTTTCTGAGTCATCACTCTCACTGACTGTGTGTCACAGCTTTTCTTAGTCACCCATGTGACAGCCTGACTTATTCAGGGTGCATAAAGTGCAGAGTGGGACAAATTTCCCCATACATTTTTTCTCCAAGCAGAAGTCATTTATTATTTAGTCATCTATTTTTGTACCTCACATCTATGTCCGATGAGGCATCTGAACCCTATGGTCACCCCAGAGAGACGTAGCAGATAATGCAAAGTCTGGCACTGGAGTAAATGGTATGGGAAGTAGAAAATGGTCCTTGGCTCACTCTGCTTCTGCACAGACCTCCTGAGAGCTGCTGGTGAGAACAAGTCAGCTGGGTTGTATTCCAGCTGGCAGGCTAGAAGTGCAAAGTCAACAGCTTAGTTTCTGTGCCTTGAGTCACCTAGGCTTTATTGTATAGGTTATCCATACAGTGTTCTCAAGTGTTAAAAAGACTGGTGCTAGCTGCCAAGTCGAGCCCTTGGAAGTTAAGAGATGTCCTTAGAGAAATAGTTCCTTCATTTGGGACACAGAGACTTTCAGTGACCATACTGTTCTTTTTTGCTTTTTGCTTTGGGTGGGTTCCTGGCACAGTCTATGATCAATATCTACAAGAGCAATGGCACTGACATCTTCCAAGCTGTGCTCAATATGCACATGACAGAAGAGAATCTGTTTTGTTTCTTGTTAACCTAACGGGAGGGAACAACACAAACACTGGTTTCCACAAATGGTAAGAAGAAAGTGAAATGAGGCAGGGAGATCTCCAAGCTGTAAGAAAACACTGTGATCTGTTGATGAAATCTACAACCACATGTAGAAAGCCACGTGCACCAGCTCAGCACAGCTTCTCTGAATACTTCTGTTGTCAAAGTTATCAAATCATAGAATGTTAGGGGTTGGAAGGGACCTCTAAAGCCAGATCTCACCAGAATGACCTTGAAAAACCAGCCTACAGTTAGAGAAAAATTCCCCAAAATAGTGGCACTAAACTGGCAATGGAGCAAGGTGGTTAGAGCAGCTGCTTTCCTAACAGATTCACTTCCCCGAGGCCAAGCAGTACTTTGCAAAAGAGGATCATTTTCATTCTTTCTCTCAGAAATCATGTAAAAAAATGGTAACAAATTTGACTTGTGTGGTACTAAGAGGTCTGAAATTCATACATACACGCATCCTTTCAGTGCATTTCCTTTTCAGAGCTGATGTCTCCAGCTAAAAAAACCCCAAAGAGTGGCAATGTGGGAAAAGTGAAATATCCGCTTTGCTTTGTCATGGCTGTCAAGTGACTGGTAGGCAGGACATCTCCTTTTAAAATTAGAGAGCCCTGAATCATCACTTCGTGCTTCATTCAAATGTCCACAAGGTCACAGTCTCACCTTTTCTCTAGTCGTGAGGAAGCTCTGTGCTTCTGTGTGCTCAGAAGATCCCAAAAATGCCAGCTAAGGAAGCTATGCTTTCCTGGGGATGATGAAACGTCTCTACAGTTAGAAGACAGTGGCACTGGCTTTGTTGGGTAAATGCCAACATCCAAACTCATCTTCCCAAACTGACATGGAAATTTACTCCTCCATCCTAAAGTGAGGCAGTGAAGCTGCTGTCCATGCAGGTAGGAGATACCCAGTAATGTTTCACATCTATAGCACTGGCTATTAAATCCCCATTCGGTTTAAATCTGGGTTATTAAACCTTCACAAACAGAAAATCATCTCTATTTGTGATAGGCTTTTATGGTCTTCCATAAGGAGCAGTGCCCACCACAAACCCAGAGCACCCGATTGCTACAGCACCCTCGATAGGGAATGACAAGGAAGCCTGAAGTAAGGATTCTAGGGTATTAATGAACCTACTTTGCTTTTCCAGACTATATTTTACACAGGGTGGGGTGCAAGCAAAGGAAGCCAAGGAGCCCACCACCCACTCTCTTGGGACTGCTCTCTGGGCTGGATGTTAAAGCTGGACATCCTCAATTGAAACCCTCAGTAAGTGGAACCAAGGCTGAAAGGTGTTTTCTGAGCATTTTGACAGCTTGCTTTAGCAGGGCATGTCACCTCTCCTCCCTCCTTTCACAGAGATTTGGACCTGAAGGAGCAAGCCTGGTGCCTTGCCCCAGAGAAGCTGCCATCTGCACCAAGCATGGGCTTCCTGCCCTGAGCTGTACCGGTGGCATTTCACTCCCTTGGTAAATGCTCTCCATTATACCCCTATCAGACATTGTAAAAGTACAACAAAATGCAACAGAAATGACCTATAAATACATAGCAACAAACAGCCTGCTCAGAAGCACACTCCTGCTGTCCTCCGTGGGCTTCAGATCAGGCCCAAAGGCTGTTTGGCCTTAGATAGGGAGAGGTTTGTCTCAGGATTATTATATCTGATCTGTGTAGTAGCCAGGATTAATGACACAATTAGATTTTCACAAGTTATCCCAAATTATCTTCCTTGATAGCTAGGATTGAATATTATGTCCTATAGTCTTAAGCTCCGAAACAGTGAAGCATTTCAGCATGTGCCAGAACCTGAAAATGCAATTAGTACCCTGGACTTTGTGCCCTTGTTGCCTTTTATCAGAGCACAGGAAGGGTTTATAATGCTCTTGCCTTTCTGAACTATAATTTTCACTGATATGATGTTAATTAAAACATATAACCTGTCATTATCATGTAAGTCCATGGAAGTTACCATGTTTTCAGTGACCATGTATTCACATTGGTCCTACTACTTGAAAAATGACACTGCTAAATATATTGTTTTTCAGGACAAAAAGGGATGCAGGGGAAGGAAGGATGAGGAAAACATTAAATAAGCAACCATAACTTTTAAAGCAGCGGCTGCCATTAAATTAGCAGTCAGTAAAACATTCCCATTGAGAACATTTTTATTCTCTGACATCAAATTTGCCTGTTTATAAGGATATCTCTTTTTTACTCACTCTAATGGTACTGGAAAGACAGCAGAGCTTAATGGACCAGGTATAAAATGGGAAGTTCTCTAACAAAAGAGGGAACCAGTTTTCTAGGCTACCAATACCCACTGGGTTAAGAATACAGTCAGTGGTGTAATATTTTCTGGGCATCTTCCAAACAGTGCTGTGTTGTGGGAAGGAAGTTATAATGCAGTTGTGTCTCTGTCTCACATTGACTGCTGGGTCAGACAAAGCTCAGCGTGATTTGTATTTCACTCTCTGCTCCTCTGCCTACTGCAGCTGGTTTGTGAAGCAGGCTATTGTAGGCAAAAAGGGGAAACAAAAAGCATTTGATCTTTGCAGCTTTCATGAGACAGCTTTGAATTTATTGCAACTTCTTCCTTTTTTTGTCGTTGTTGTTGGTTTGTTGTTGGGTTTTGGGGGTTTTTTTTATTTCCCCGGGCAGCAAAGGAACAGATTAGTATCTGATTATAGATCAGCACTTTCACAAATGCTGAACAGCAAATGCTCACTGGCATCGCTTACTAGGGATGTGAAAAGAAATTATTCAAATCATTTAGAAATTGCTTTTGAGATAAAGGTGCATTACGATAAATCTGTGTCTAAGCATTGCTTAAGAAGGTGAGAACTGCTGTACTGGATCAGATTGAAAGCTCATTTAGGACCTGCTCTTTAGCAGTGGCTATCTATGGATGAGAAGGAAAGCACATAAGAGTCAGAAGAGCATGTAGCAAGTGGTCCTTTTCCTCATACCTCCTCTCAGCCTTCAGATATCCTCAGATGAGGCACTGCTGGAGCTGCAGCTCACGTGCACATTCTTAAATAGCAGAGCCCGGATGAATCCCTCCCCAGATTCATCTAGCTGCTGTTTGAATTGTTTTATACATCTGGCTTCCTCACCATTCTGGGATCTGTTTCCACCGTATAGCAAATTTTAGTGACTTCAAAAAATTCATGGCCATTTGCTTGTTTTTCATTGCTTGCCTGTTAGCTTCCTGAAGTTCCTGAATTCTGCAAAAGGTGAAGGGAGGAAAACAACCATTCTCACTTCATCTTCCCCAGCCTACAGATGACTTATGTAAGCCTGTGTCACATCTGACCTTGCTTATTTATTATTTTTTTTTAAGCTAAAGTTGGACAGTAGCTTGAAAGATCGAAAGATTAATCCATCTTTCTATGCCTCATTTTATACATCTGCAAAATGGGGGTTCTTATGTTAGGCTGGTTTCTAACAATTTGTCCTCCCCTCCACCCTCATGTCCAGGAAAGCTCGCCTAACAGGACTGTTTCAGCTCTTCCTGACATTTTAGCACACTTCCTGATGTTGCAAAGTTAATGGAGATGATGGGGTTCTCAGCTGCGCTGACCACAGCAGTGTTGTACAGCAAGTGCTCCTCTCATCTCAGTTTTCATGCAACAAGCTTGAAAACTCTGATCAGGGAGGAATAAAAACTTGTGCTGAGGAAAGAGTTCACCTGATGCTGTTCATGAAAATAGTGGGAAGAACTGCAGACAGATCACTCATTTACTTTTTTCAGCTTGTGCATCTGCATCTGAATGGGTCAGGAATGCCCCTGGTAGATGTAAACATACTGGTCATACTGGCCGGGTGCAACAAAGACATGACAACGGCAACTGATGAGCTTAGTGAACTAATTACCAGGAATGTGGTCTTGATTCAGAGAAAAAAAAATTCCTAGTTAAGTTCCAGGGACAGTGTTGTGGGAAAACCATCTTTAAAAGGGGGGTGTGGAGGGGACGTGGACACATCAGTTTTTTGCATGTCATATTTCAAATTCCCTGTAGACTTGAGCAAGACCATTTTCAAGTCTGAAATTCTACTTCCACCCAAGCACATTCTGTAGTATGCTACCAGACTGCCTAGACAGGCTGGCTAAAAGCAGCCCCCCCAGCCCACCTCCAGAACAAGGAGATGCAAAATAAATACTGGAAGAAAATACTGGAATACTGTCAGAAAAGCACCAGTCTGGTAGAATTCACAGAGCTGGGTACAATAACCTCACAAACCAGAAGCATCCTTTTAGAGCATTTGGACTCTCCCTGTTCCTCTGGCATCATGTATGAGAAAAGATTGCCCACGGGTCTAACAAAACATGGCAATGTCTTTATTCCTAACACACGAATCTGATACACGTTATAGTCATTTAAAGCAATCTTTGTTGTATTTGGCCATCAAATGTTTAATTGCTCAGTCAGTTTTTTAAGCAGTCATGACTGTTAGTGGTGTGGACACAATTTTTCCCAATAAAAAATGCTCCAGATTATCAGTCCACTACTTATTAATTGAAGTATGAACAATAGTTTGGTGAGATGTGTACTCTTTGTGCACTGAAAACTATCAGAGAATTTTTCTGGGGTTTTTTTTCTTTGCCTGTTGGTTCCTTCTACTGATAAATGAAGCTGAGACAAATCTCAGCTGTGAGAGCCAGTTCTCTGGCCCTATTTCATTTATTAGGGTAGAGATTACTTGTTGCATAGACGCAGATTGTCAAGAGGTGGGATTTGAATGCCTGTTAAAAAATATAAAATACAATAAAAATAAAACCACCCCCTCTTTTTTCCTTGTCAGCAAGAAGGAAAAAAATAGTTGTATGCTGAATGTTGCAAGAGGTGTAGCGCTGCCTTTCACCCCTCGTCAAGGATAATATTTGCCAGGGGCACGGGGATCCTGCGGGAGCATCCTTGGCTGGACCGAGGGAAGCATTTGCCAAGCTGCACGCACCATGTTCCCTGACATGCTGAGGTTGGTCCCCGGGCACCTCCCTCCAAGGTGCTGTGTGCTGCTCCTTCATCGTCCACAGGAGGAAAAGCTGCCAGCAGTTGTGTTTTGAAGTTTCCTCCTGGCCACAGCATTTGAGGTTTTAACTCTTAAGGAGTTTGTTTGGGGTTATAATCCTCTGGATGGGAATCCTAGATGGCTTCGAAAGGCGCAATTAAATATACCACACAATAAAAATGCGTGCATAAGAAGTTACTTGGGTTTGGCACCATGCATGGGACTAGAGTCTAATTAGGTCTTTATTGCTAACAAGATCTGCTTATAACACTGTCTTCATTTCATGATGGCTGTTTCGCAAGGTCTCTTTGTATTAGCTAAGACAGGGATTTCTGTACCACAGAATAGAGTTTGATGCAGAAATCATCAAAGCGGTGCTGACCAAAACCTGATTTTATGCATGGGCATTCAAAAGGCAGATGCTGCTTCAAAGGACAGAGACAGCTGTAATTCACTTATGTCCACTGATGTTAACAGGCTGTGAAGTCTAATGATGAAAGAAGCTTTTGGGTCAGGTTGAAGGCACGAATACCATATCCAGGGAGAACACTGTGCCCAGTCTTGTGGCCAGATGGACTGATTGATTTCTGAAGTTTCTCAGGGAATAGCAACATTTGGACCTTAGGTCCTGTGGTGGTGACTGGTTCTGGGTAAGGACGACTTAAAATCATTCAAAAGGTTTTAAAAGTGAGGCAGGAGAACACACACTCTCACAGTACTCACACTGGGACAGGTAAGCATGAATAAACTGGGAATTTTCTTTCAGGGCAAATATTTTCTCCACACTCAATCACCTTAGGTAAATTTCTTTTTTTTTTTTTTTTTTCCCAGTATCATGGAAATTAATTTACAGGTTTCGGTCACAAAATATTTTTGAAGGTTTCTTTGTGTCATTTCAAGTAATCTAACTTTACAGAAAGCAGCAGTTGTGGCAGTGCACGCCTGAGGGTCAGATCCTGCTGGGCACAGATCTGCATTCAGCCCAGGGCTTTTGGCTTCTTACTGATAACTGGAAGACTGGTGGTGTTTGGCAAATACACCTTGAACTTAGGTTACCATTGAAAACAAGTAAGAATAGAGACATGCAGTCAGAACAAGACAAAATTCTGCGAGCCGTGAAAAAGAAACAGATGCCTGTTTTCATTTATTTACTTCTGAAATCAAATGTAATGACAAAAGAATAGACAGTTTTCAAGCTGGTGTCACAGCAAAAGGGTTGTAAATTAGGAACTCTTTCTGAAGTGTGCCACCTGTGATTTTGTGTTTGTGCTGCTTTTATTGTTTTCAGCTGGCACCTGCTAGGGGAGTTTTTAATATCTACCATTTGGCCACCGAGTTTTAACAAGATTAAAAAAAATGAGTGTAATCTTTTCTTTCAAAATTATTCATCTTTGAGAACAGCTTTTGCTTTATGTGACAAGGTGGTTGTGATTTCTTGGCAGAAGCTGTTAATGGTCAAACTTTTCAGATCATGATAATCAACTCAACTACGCTGAGCTCATTTAATCTAGCCACAGGTACTTATTAGAGCCTTGAGATCACGTACAAGAAGACAAACTGTGTCAGTGCTGCAAAAGATAAATATTTGTTTTGGGAAAGCCAATTATTTGGAGGTTGTGGCTTTCTGGGAATGTTTTCCTAGCTTTTATAAAGCTACATAACGTGAGCCACCTTACTGCTCACGGACTCTGAATTTTTTTTTAAAATTTAAAAACAAAACAAAACAAACCCCCACAAAACAAACATGGCACAAACTTTTCTGATCAGCTCCACTTCTGAAATAAAAAAGTCAAAGTGTGTGGGGGGGTGAGGCCATATAATAAATAAGAAATATTTCAAACATTTCTATTAGGGCTTTATTTGCGATTCCTATATTAAAGCAGCATAGACTTACACAAATATTGTGAGTTCTCCTCAGAGACCAATTTATTCCTGGCTTCTTTTAATCTATTGTATTCTTAATCTTCAAGCAGCGTAAAGATCATGAGGAATGTGCTTTACTTTCATGTGCTTATAATTTTTTTCTCCACTTGAATCCAAACACTGTAGTTACGTGGGCATTTCATAATGCAAAATATTCTTTGCAGACCAGTGATAAAGAGGCAGAAGCCTGACAATGGAAAATATGGTTAAGTTAGCTGAACCTTCATATTATAAACTGATATACTACACAAAAAGTTGGCCAGTTTGCAAACTTTACATGTACTTTAAACAGTGAAGACTGTCATCATCTGGGAAGGTGAAAATCAAAATGCATTGAGTTTTTAATTTATAATGACCTGCCTCATTTTGTAATAAAAATCCAGTGCAATTCACTTTGAGAATGACTTCATTTTTTTTTCCCAGGGACTCAAGCCCTCAGACTTCTTGAACAATACTTCATGAAAGACTGGTTTTGACCACACTGGAAGTCCTGCCAAGTGGAGCTAGGCACCTGGGTCACTTTGGGTACCAAAGTGCAGGAGCCTTCAATTTGTGCCTTAGAGGTGACCAGCATCTGCCATGTGAGTTGCATTTTCTCACAAATACCAATCAAGGAATAAATTTATGTGTGTAATAGAACTGTGAGCTTGTTTGGGGCAAGGCATGGTCAAGGGCTGTGCTGTCATCAGAGTAGAAGCTGGATCTTCACAAGTGTCTTTTCAAAGGGAGTCCATCTCACCATTTGGAAACCAAGTATGAGAATGACTTTTCTTGTCTAAATTGACGAAGGGCTCTGGTCTCATCTCGAGGGCAAATGATAAATTGTAGCTCATTAATCATACTTTTAAAGATCTTAATCAACTTCCTTTCAAATCAGAGGTCTTATTGTTTACTGCATTAATTTTTAAACATATCTTTCTGGTTTATTCCACTTAGCAGTGTTCTTCTCCAGCCTGTCTACAAAGGGGTTTTGCTAGTACAGTTATCAAGCTCCTGCTAGCGAGTTCCATCCTTAACCAGTATTGTTGCTGAGTCTACCTTCACCGAGAAAACTTACACTATGATTATACCTAATAGTTAACTGCATATTGTGGGGTTAGAAATCCTTTTTAAACTTTAGCTACAGAATTTATCTGGTCTCATATCACTGCCCTCTGTTTTTCAGAGTCCTGGAAAGACTGCTCCAGAATTTGTAGACCAGGGAACCAGAATTTCCTTCTATGTGACGTATTTTTGTACAGGCTGAGTAATCTCTGAAGTACCTACAAAACATCACAAACACCAGCTGTGAGCTGGAGCAGAGAACCCAGCCCAAGGTAGGTACATCGTAGCTGGATGAGCAGAAAGGCTCTTTGAACATAACTCTCGCTAGTTTTAAATCCATCTTCTAATTGATGACGTCTGCCTCTGCTACAACATGGCAGCAGCCAAACCACGCAATGCAAGAGGAGACAAATACGAGGAGTATAGGGAAAAGGAAATCAGAGATTGTATCTGTTGATTTTTCTCTAAATATGGAAATTCTTATACAATAGACCATCAAATGTAATTTCCTATGTCTTAGAGGACAAGCTGTACATTTTTTAAAATAGTTCAAAAGGCTCACGGACTTGAGCTCAGAGTGTGGAAGTGAAAGGAGGGGGCCAGAGGTGCTGTAGAGAAAAAGAATGGAGTACAGGATATCCCCCTCCCAAGCCTGTGGAAAAAATCCCTCAGCTTAGGAGATTTCTGTGTATTGGTACCGGACGGTCTGTTAACTCGGCCCACTGCAGACTGATCACAGAGATGTTTTTATAAGGCAAAAGAGGAGGAGAGCTGCAATTTTGTGCAAGGACAACAGAGAGATCACTTGCCAGCTCCACATGAGGGAGAGGACGTTTGATATCAGAGCTGCAGCGCTTTCCTCATGCCATTCTGCACCATGTGCCGTGAACGGGAGGAGCCAGCAATATCACAATAGTGCTCTGCCCTTTGTTCTTTTTCTTCTCTGCTTGTAACTCCAGATGTGCCCCAGTCTGCCCCATCGTAACCTGGCCTCTGTCCCACAGAGCAGCGCTCCAAGCTCACCTTCCCACTGAGGGCCACAGCCCTGACCCTTTATCTACCAGGAGCGTATCTAGTGCTGGATCATTTCTTTTGTTATCTTGTTTCCAAACGCTTTTATCAAGTGAATTCAGAATGCTGCCCTTACTCATTCTGCACCGCAGATTCTGCCTCACAGTTGCAAAATCTTGAAGAAACCACTGGGCAGTTACAACTGCTAGGTCAAAGAAGAAACAACAGCAACAAAAAAGGTTTCCAAAGAACTAGGACAACCTTTCTGCCAGTACTTGAAGGGCTGTTCTTTCTTCTCATCTGGTAATACTTGCTGAGTATGTGGTAACAGACTTGCACAGGCTATTCTTGCCTAATGTCACTAGGACATTACAGTACGGAGAAAATTAATGCAACTTGACAACAAATAGCATCAGTTAATAAGCAAAAAGCTATCATCAGTGGCAGGCATGTGAATTCCTTCAAGAAACAGTCTTGGGAGACTTGACTGCGTCACATACATCCCAGCACTCGGATTTGGAAATGCGTTTGTCTCAACCAGCTATTCTGGATGAACCTGAGAACCCTGAACTTGGAGCAATCTGAAAGGTGAAGGCTTTTTTATGCAGACAGACTCACAGTCCTTCTGAGAAGATGAGTGATCGAAGCTGACAGCTTGAATGGTCAACAGAGGTGACTTTTTGTTTCCTCCCAGCTTTCAGGCTCATACAGCCTTGCCCATTGGTAAAAGCACTGAAACAACCAACCAAAAATCATATATATCTGTATAGGTGGAACACAGTGATTTTGGCTGAACTGCAGAAAGGATTCCGAGCCTGAAATCTTACCCTTTTCCACCTGTATCAGCTAGCTTAATGAAGACTTAATAAAGCTTTCCCTACAAACCCTACTTCTTTACATCCATATACAGTATGGTAGCTGTGGAAACACTTTCACTGTTCAGTGGACCTGTTCTTGTGAGACAACAGAAAGTTTTGGACAGGGACCAGTAGGGACAGGAAACGTTTCCTACTTATTATGGTAGCTAAAGCTGCCTGTTTTGATTATAAATTGTAGACCAATTACAAGCTGTCTGGAATGGCAGGAAGCTGGGAAAGAGAAGATGTCACTCGGATGTCTTTCTCTGTGACCAGTTGCACCGAGGAAAAAGAACTCGCCAGGATTTGAACAGACCATTTTTCTGGCCTCAGCAGCCTTGCACTGATTTGCAGGAGGTGCAAATCCAACACCTGATGTAAAGGGAAAAGGAACAAAGAGAGAGAGATTTCCTTATCGGCAGGCTCCTCTGACTTACTGTAACTTCAAAGTTACAGCAAGCGCTCTGAAGGTGGTTGGGAAGGTTTCTCAGGCAGGAGGAAGTTGTGAGTAACATCAATGAGCAGTGAGATTAGTATATTTGGATTTAGCAGGAACGGTGCAGCAGGTAAAGAGAAAAGCCTATCAAAGCAGGAATGCTGGAATGAGGATAAGGTTCAATTTCCACACAAGGACTTCAACCACAGAGACACTTGCATCCCCTGGAGATTTTTGGAGAGACTTCATAGCACTCATCAGTCTAAAGGAGACAATAAAGCAAATGCCTGGTGACACATGTTTCATGGGGCAGGCAGTCTGGAATGAGAGTGACAGTGCTGTCACCAGTTATTCTGGTAATGGCCTACTCCATCTTCTTTGGGACTCACAGAAGCCACTTTCTCTCTCATCTTACACAATGCTATTGTAGACAAGTAGGAACAGTAATGAGCAGTTAATCCATCCCTTATTATGATACTTTCCAGCATCTGGGGTGCATAAAGAAGAGTGTGTTCAGCAGGTTGAAGGAGATTCTCCTTCCCCTCTACTCTGCCCTAGTGAGACCACATCTGGAGTGCTGTGTCCAGTTCTGGGCTCCCCAGTTCACGGGGAACTACTGGAGAGAGTCCAGCAGAGGGCAACAAAGATGATTGGGGAACTGGAACATCTCTCTTATGAGGAAAGGCTGAGAGACTTGGGTCTGTTTAGCCTGGAGAAGAGTTTGCATCCCTAATTGAGGAAAATGACTGTCAGAGTCCTCAATTCCCACTGAAATCTCTGAACTTCTGTGCAAGAAAAAAATAAATCCAGATGTTAAATATAGAAAACAAATTATTTCTTTTGATGCATTGTGCAAGATCAAGAGCGGACCTGAAGACCAACGTGTCTGTTTTTTATTAGGAAATTAATAGTTCCATATTTAAATATCTTATGAAGACAAAGAATTATACCTTCTGCCCACCATGGTCGCCTTGTTTGTTTTCAAAACCAGTAGTGCCTTCAGTAAGGTGTTGCCAAAGGCCCCATAAATACTCCATTCATCTGACACTTCTGCAAGCAAACTGGGATATTTCCTTCTCGGAGTTTCATTGATGTAAGCCACCTCACATGCCCTGTAAACATGAAATTTAAATTGCTTCTCCTCAATGAACAGATCAGATGGAAACAAGGCAAACATGCTTGTACAGATTTAATACATACTAGTAAGAGAGGAAATCATCAGGAAATGGATAGTTCCTTATGCTAATGAATGTGTCCCACCAAAAATGCATCTATTATATTCACTATTCTTCCATGAGAGCATTTTTAGAACATTTATCCTCAGCAGATCAACAATATTTAGAAAAACACGTATTGTATTTGTTCATTTTTTCTCCCAGGCTTTTACTTAACAATGGGCGACGTGAAGGTTTTCCTGAGTTCAACATTTGCTTTCCAGATTTGTGAGATTTGGGTAGCCTGGAGCCGTGATGTAATCTTAATGATTTCCCCCTATTCTCCCTTAGCCCGTTCCAGTGCCGTAGGAGTACTGTGCCATATTGATAGCCCTCTTGAGAAGACTTCAGTGAAAGCACAGGGCGTGTGGTAGTATGAAAGGTGCAATGCTCCTCAGCACGAGGACATTGCCAAGGATGAAATGGTCCTGATTTGCATCAAGAAGGAAGGAAGAAGCTTATCAAGTGTCCTGGCACAGGGACCAGGACTGCATGGGCATTGCTGGGGGAATGCAGCAGGAGCTGATGACCATTAAGGTCCTGAAGACCACTGTGAACACATGAAGCATGTTAGCTCTTTCAAGAAAAACAGAAGTGAAAGCCAGGCCATCCCTTTATCACTTTACCAGAGAGGTGAAGAGTGCTATATAAAAAATAAAAATACCAAAAAATGTACATGTTAAAAAAAAACCCTGGGCATCATACCCATTTACCAGCTTCATTCAACTGTCATCAGCACTTTGAAACCTGTTCTAGGTGAACCTGCTAGGGCAGAGGGGATGGACTAGGTGATCTCCAGAGGTAACTTCCAAGCACCACCATTCCATGTTTCTGTGATCAAAATATGGTTACTAAAAAGCAGCGTGAGTTACCTTCCTTTGAGGTATGTGCCTCCTGTCAAAGGGCTGTCTGAGACCGAGCTAGGTCTGCTTCAAGTTCTTGGCTTCTCCTCAGTTCTGCTTTTATTTATTTTGGCTCAGTTTTAGACTAGTTTTCATCAGTGAGACATTTTGAGGGGCTATTTATCCGAGCACTGCTCAGGACTCCATAGAGCTCAGCTTACCTTTACTCTTTACCCAGTGGCATTAAGTAACCCTCACCTTGTTAGTCTTGGTGGAAGTTGTCTAGGTATAGTCTAGTGATTTATAAGCTCTCTGTAAGAAACAGATAAGACCAGAAATCACTAGGGAACAACTGATCTCATTTGCAAACAGCTGCTTAGGGTCAGTGGGACTGTTGTCCATTGCCCATAGACGGAGCCTCGGTGACTGTGCTGAAATCACACCGACGCAATTTCTGTACCTGCAGTTCAATGAAATACATTTCCACCTCTGATATCATTTTGATCCACCCTCCTGAATTACAACTGGGGCATGAAGCTGCTTATTAAAGGCTTGTTAAAATATCCAGTCTTCTTTGCTGATGAAGCAAAACAGAAAAGGTCATCTGATATTTGCTTTAAGTAGGCCAAGGGTCACAAGAGATAGGATAAAATATAATCATCAACTTATAGCAACATTCTCATGCCCAGTCAACTGTCTCCAAGTGCATTGCAAAAGTGTAGCATTTTCATAATCAGGTCACAGATGACTAAAATCAAGTTACAAAGGTTAATGCCCATGACAGCTCTTACTGGTAGTGAGTCTCAATTCATATTTTCTATGCTGTTGCGGTAATAAAATGTTATTGTAAAGCAAACCCTGTTACTCTGAGAATCTATTATTTTAAAATTTCTTACCAATTATGCTAATGCTTGGCTGGGGAAGGAAGACTCTTTGTCATTAACAAAACACAGCAGCTGTTTCTAACTTTCCATTCCTTTTCTGCAATAAAATCTTGACATATTTTAACATCATTTTGCATCGTGGCCCTGACATGTACCTGTCATAATTATGACTGCGTTTTAGTAGGGACCTCCTTCTCGTGTCAGCCTTTCAGAGATGCATCCATCCACCCTTTGACTCATGCTGAAGCAGTTGATGAAGAAATATTGTATTTGCAATCCTCTGGGGATTTGTTAGCTAATGGGGCAAAGCAGGAGCAGGAGGAACATGACCTAGCTGGAACTATTATACAGAAGAACCATTAACTTCTTTGTTGCCTTATAGGAGAGAAAGATTTTGACTACTCAGTGTTCAGATGTTGATCTCTGTAATCCACAGGGACCTCAAAGGAAACTGTAGCTGCTCTGATTACATGCTTCCTATGATGGGCAAAATGTAGGCAGATGAACTTCTTTAATGTTTCTACCACAAACTGAGGCTGTATGCTTGCATGATAGCTTGATAAGGGAACACAGACACGCAGCTGGAGTCACAGCTCTCGGCACACCTGCAGTACCACATTAGGTTTTGTGGTCGTGGCAGAGAAGGTTTTAGACTAGGTGGACGTGGGGAGGTGTCAATAAGGGAGAAGCTGCAGAAAGACATGGGCAAATGGGAAGGGGTAGAACTATTTGGGTTGGACTCAATGATCTCCACAGGTCGCTTCCAACCTCTACCGTTCTATGATTCTGTGGCTCTATTTTAGAAGTTTATGGAAGTAGAATAGAATTTAGGGCAAGAAGAAGATTCTGTCCTGCTTTCCCAGGCTCTACAGTCACCTCCTCCATCCCCTTTCCATGGACACACAAGCCTCCTTCCATCATTGCATGCAACATCCCCATCTATTACCCATCAAACCTGCCCTCTCCCTCAGGCAGCGAACCTCTGCTCCTCCAATTACCCCAACGCACCCTCCTCAGTTGATGCCACCAGAGGAATGATGATAGACAGGAAAAAGGCCAGACCATGACCAGGGTACACCTTATTGCAAGGTGAAGAGGGGAAAGCTGAAGGAGAAGAAAGGGCAGAGAGTTTGGAGGAATGGAATGGCAAGCAGCGTTTTCTGCTTCTCCTGTTGTGAGTGAGGACTAGGTTTTTGCTTCTCCCTCCAGGTGCAGTTTTCCTTTATGCTCCCTGCAGAGGGAAACAGAAGGGGCATTTGAAACATTTCAGCACAACAGGCACAAAATGGGGATGGCTAGAAAGCGTTGCAAAACACAGGACTTGCAAAGTTACATAGCTTGTTGGACTCTGTAGACCTCAGCAAAGGCTCTCACATTCCAAAGACACACTTCTGTTTCTCGTACGAGATTGCAGCAGCCCATAATCTTTAAACTAATCCATATGACCAGGCTTGAAGCTCCTAGGGTGTGTCTCTGACGATTCATTTAAAGGCTCAGCGTGTGGTCTGGCACAGTTTACTTTGAAGGTCAAAGAAATTGGTTACTGAAGAAAAACCTCTAGGAGCAAAAGATACAAAGCAGCGAGAAAAAAACCCCTACATCGATCTAAATTTATGTTAACCTAGAGAGAGAGTAAAATAGCTTTTACATTAGAAAAAGCCACTATGTTCTTCGGCACAGAATTGGATCATACCATACGGGGTCTTGTTATTTTTACCATAAAGATTTTCATATCTTCCTTTTCTGGACTCTGTTGGTACTTGCGAGTCCTTTGTTCATATATATATATTAAAAGCACACCTGACTATAGAAGAGGAGGCCCTGGTAACAGGCCAGACAGAGGAAGCAGACTGCTGCCCTTTGCTCTTTCTTTGCTTCGGTACCATGCTGGTCTGTTCACCAGGTGAGGTTGTGAGAGTGGTCCTTCCTGAAGGATGTCCAAAAGGATGTCTCCATCTGGATGTGCTACAGTGTTTTGTAAGCAAGCTAGGCAACTAGTATCATTATAGTAAATGTTCCCACGTTCACTTCCTTTCCTGAGACAAACACAACATTTTGTCTTTACAAAAAAAAAAAAAAAAAAAAAAAAAAAAAAAAAAAGAAAGGGCA
>JANHGN010016623.1:43986-64306 GCA_024605025.1 Megaceryle maxima
TAGTTTTTGAAGATCCTACGAAACCATATAAATTATTATAACGTTCCCCCACCCCCATTCCTTTCCACAAACAAAACCAGCCTTTTCCTTCAAAAAAAAAAAAAAAAAAAAAAAAAAAAAAAGAAGTGGCAAATCTCCTTCAGAATCAGTTCTACATTTCATTGTAAGTAAGATATTTGTTTAATTCCTAGTGACATTCTTTCTTGCCAAAATGGACACAAGTCTACTCTCCTCCCTCCCCAAATGTTCCCTTGGGAAAGCTTTGTACTTTCCCTTCACCTTTCACTATGTTCACTGAAGCGCAGATACAAAAAATGTCACTATGTTTCATCTGGATTTCAAATCAGTCACAAATTTATGGCTGTTTTCCCAGACAGAGAGAGATTAAATAACACCTGGAAAACACATTACCAAAACCTCTGGCAACAGCAGTAGACCCAAAGAAAATTTTGTTCTCAGTATTTCTCAGCCTAAAATGTCAGAATTAAACTGGGGTTTTATAAGCATTTAGGGAGAAATTACTCCCAAGTTCACCTGCTGCCTCTTTCCCTCTCCCCTCTAACTCTACAGTATTATGTTTAATTTTTTAAATTTTGTTTTGTTTATGTCTTATTTCCACTTGGTTCACAGATTGAACTGACTTTGGAAGAGACTTTAGGTATGAAGGCAACTCAACTGTTAGCCTCCATCCTTCACAGACAAGTAAAACTCAAGATCTGCTGCTTTGCCTCAGCTGCCTTACTGGAACTGACAAAATGCTTTTTGTCTCTTCATGCTTGTTAAGGTCAGCACAGAAGTGCATAGTTTGCTTAACACAACCCTGTAATGTGGTCAAAATAATAGTTTTCTAGTAATACATCTTCATATTATGCTGACCTGCTCTTTAAAAACACTTGAAGAATCATTTCACATTCTTCTCTAAGGAGGTGTGCACTTGCCTGATATGTTTTGAGATTTTTATACTCCAGACAACCAGGCATACTAGTGGATTTGATACCCCTGTAGTGTGCAGAAGTAAGATAACAGTTCAATACCGAAGAAATTAGCTGCCTTCATTGTTTTTTGTTTTTGTTTTTTTTTTTTTTTAATGTAACTTTTGCAAAGAACATATTTCTATTCACAGGTCAAGTCCTGTTAATCTGATGGAAAAGCCACATTCAGGTGACACTCTTCTGTACACATTGCAGAGATGAAGAAACTTATTTCTCTCTAAAAATATCCCAAATAGAAGAAGGCAATATCTGTATGATACCATGTTCCAGTTCTGTCCATTAAACCATTTCTGGGGAGCTACAATCAAGGTTTCAAAATCCCAAGTAATCTCAAAAGCCTTGTCAATCAAGCAGCTGCAGAACAAAATGGTTCACCAAATGTTAAAAAGACAAGGCTTTCCTTTTTGTCTTTATCCTGTGCGGCCTGGGATGACTGTGGCCATTTTTGCATCAGGGCTCTCCACCTCGCAAGCCTACAGCTGCAAACTCTGTCTGGATAAAGGGACTTAGATGCACAGTCACGTCTCCTTGAGCACCATCAGTTTTGTCACAAGAGGCAATAAGTGCCTTCCTCAAACAAAAATTTTTCCCAGGGCTTGCAATAGCACTTTTCTTAAGTTTCTAAATTTCTCAAGCCAAAAAACAGCTGATTTCTGATCAGACTTGCACAACACTTCACTACATATCACTCCTTCTGTAACTTCAACATCAAGCTGTTGATGTTGTAATTGAAGTGATGGTACTAGTAAATAAAAGCTCCATAAAAATCTACCTGCTATTCATAGAACCAACATTCTGGGGATGACACTTTATCTAACATTCTCTACACCGCTTCCTTACCTATAAAAGAGCGATAGTAATGAATATCTAATGTCACTAAAGAGCACAGGAAGAACTACACAAAACAGCACGGTATCATTACAGACTGATACAGATAACATGATGTTAGCCAGACTTCCAGCTCTGTAGTGCAGCTTGATTTTTTAATTTCATCCAGAGAGTTGTAAAAAATGGCAACAATTTTACTGGGATTGGTTGTGATAAGTCTCACAAAGGCAAGGTAAGGATTGGGCTAAATTTTTTGATACTGATAATTTACCACAAACTCCAAAATACCCAGTAATAAAGCACCAGTGTATCATGAAACATCTCCATCTGTAGTGGTCCTAAGACCATTTAGGTCCTAAATATGGCCTAAAATGGGTATAATATTAAATTATTTCATACAGACATGTCAAACCTCAAACCAATCAGGTAGATCTGGCTTGTCAAGCTGGTTAATCTGGACCAGCTCTTCCTGTTCTCTTTCCCAAAGCTCCCACAGTGATAGGAGGGGACTGCTCTGTAGTGCCAAACAAACTGGTCTGGCAGAACCGGTCAGCCTTGGCCACCAGCCTTCCACCAGCAGGACCCACAGTCCTTCCCCTCATAGCGTGACATCTGGAAATGGGATGAATTCATAGCGCAGAAAATGGCGGCCTTCTCTTGGCTCTTTTCCTAGGGCCTTCTCAAAGGTGGTCAAAAAACCAGCAGAAACTATAAATATTCACATCTCTAAGAGTTAGATTTACATAAATGCAAGTCTTCAGTTCACTGCAATGCTGGGAGGAGATGAGGCAAATGGCCACGTGCTTGTGCGGCCTACTGTATGAAGATTAGGTGCTAGGCACTTAGTCTATTATCTGTTTTATTGTTGTGGTTTGTGTTGAATTTGCCTTTAATTAAAAGACAGCATATCCATTAGAAGCAATAAGATGCAATTTCAGCACTTACTCCAGAAATAATTGAAAATTATACCACAGACAGATGTACAAACTGACACCAGAAAATGTGCAGGCCTCTGAATGAGGAGGGGAGACAAAGGAGTCTAAGCACATAAAACAGGCTGGACATAACCACTTAAAGCACATCTTAACCAGACAATCTGCTAAAAAACCCGGACATATTTGTATTAACAGTTCTTGTTTAAATGGTATTTGTTTGCCTTGATATATATTTTCCACTGATGTGGGAGAAATATGCAGAAAATGAACAGCTGCAGGCTTTGTGGCTTTAAGGATTCGTTTGAGGCCGCAATGCTCAGTGTAACGACATCTCCCCACGTAGGCAGCGCTGGGATATATAACTGGAGTCAGCTTTTGTACCCATCCCGTCCCTTCGCAGCTTTTCTACTGGTTCACAAAGCATCTTTCATGCCACTATTGAAGACTGCATTCTGTAGGTTGGTGACATTGTGGCTGGACTCTTCCATTCACAATTCCAGCACTGTCATCACCCCATTTTGTTATCTCACATGGCCAAAGGCCTGCCTGGGCTGCTGCAGCACATATAGCAAAATCAGTAAAAAGCTGAACAAAAGAAAGAAGCATTCAATAACTCATTGCTAGCCTGGACAGCTGCTCGGCTTTCTGAAGAAATGTAATTTCTGAAAGGGCTGAATTTTCACATGCATTAATTTATGTAAGTCATGCTAAAAGGGCCTGTCCCTGTCCTGTGGGGTAGAAGGAGATGTTGAAAATAAATAAAGTGCGCCGGTGAGGTATTATGTCTTTTCTAAGAGAACAGCATTCAGAATTCTTGACTTTGGTGCCTTTTGAAATACTGAGATCCCCAAATGCACATTCTTCCTTCATAGGTGCCATTCCTCTTGGTGCAAGGCAGCAGCTCTCTTTTTCACATCAGCAAATCCTGTACCAGACTTGTTGGCTGGAGACGTTTGCTCTCTGACGCAGTGCTGTGGAAGGATAAACCGTGCCAACAGGGATATTCCTATCCAGGGCAGTAAAGGCAAGGAGCTGAGGATTACAGTTTTGTTCACACTCCTGTAAGAGTAGTTGGGTTTGATCCCTTGTGGTCTCATGAATAAAAATGATGGCTGTTTCTCCCTTGCCTACTTATTCTATAATCCACCAAGCAGATGTGCTAAGCAACTCAGAGAAAACTTCTTTGCAAAATACAGAACCTGGATTGTGCAACAGTCTGCGTTGATAAATGTAGCATTTGTATGGTCTCCAGCATTTTCATTTCTAAGGTCTTTGGTCTTTCCAGAACATTAATTTGTCACATTAGGTGCCCAATGCACATGCTTAGAACAGGGACATACATACTCATTTC
The DNA here is from genome assembly GCA_024605025.1 of Megaceryle maxima. Lineage (NCBI taxonomy): Eukaryota > Metazoa > Chordata > Aves > Coraciiformes > Cerylidae > Megaceryle > Megaceryle maxima. The sequence continues at coordinate 48,093 of JANHGN010016623.1, forward strand.
ACCCCCACCCTGTCCTCCCATAACAGAATCACAGAATCTCCCTTTTACTTGAACCCTGTACATGCTGGACAAAAGCACATGGCTATCATTCAGAGCATCCAGAGAAGCTCCCCCTCAAAGGGAGACAGCTGCATCTTTTGTGGAAATGTAGAGCCAGCTGTAGAGGGAGTAGGTGTGAGGAGAACTTTCTCAGCCAAAACTCTTCCCAAGATTCCTGCTGAGGCAGAGAGGCTCTGCACCACTTCCAGCACGGCCGGTACCATGCCATGCTCTGCTGACTCAGGACTGAGGCTCATCTCCAGCAGCCTCTCTCACCTGGCTGATGCAATCATACTGTACTTTCAAATCATTTCCACCACTTGCCTCTCACCTGGGAGGTGCGTGCAACACAGAGGGTGCACAGCGGGAGCCTTAGGTAACTTTATTTCAGATTGTGAAATGCTGGCTATTGGGCAATGATAAAGCCACTTTAAGCCTCATGATCTCACTGCTTGAAGAAGTGAAAGCCCGTCTGCAAACATGTCTGGATCACACTTCCAGAAGAAGGCTTTTCCACAGACTGTTTTGAATAGAGCTGCCTTGTATCCCTGGAAAATCAACCTCCCCAGTTATCTACTCTGCTGATCTGGTTTTTTAAGTGTGGTTATAGTCTCATCTCATGGGCCTAACAATCTCCATTTATAGCAAACGAATTTTAAAGGGGCTTTGAAAGCAGTTCCTTTACCTCCTTATCCTCATCATAAATACGTCCACAATGCAAGACTCAACTCATTAGTTACCATGTTCTCAAAAGACCATGTGATTCTTTCAGAAAAAAAGCAATAGGCCCAGTAGAAAAAAAAACAAAAACATACCAGTGTGATCAACATGTCTTAAGAATTGACAGTCCTTTTGAGCCCCATAATCTCTTCCTCTCTATCTCTCCCTGCTTGTTTTTTTCTGCTTATGTAGGAGATGAGTCAGAGACTTACAGACAGCCCTTGAGGGGCTTTTAAAGAACACTTTAAAGTGTTGAAAACTACAATGGTTCAGTAAGAAGGCGAAAGTAAATTTAATATATCACCTTCCTGGCAAAGAGCTGAAGCGCTGGATGTAGTACAAAGTGAAGCATCATGCTGCTTTTTACTTCAAGGTCCCATCCTGTTCTCTTCCAGTAAGATATATATATATTGTATATACTAAGATATATATATATTCTCCACTCACAGCACCTACTGGACTCCTGGTAGCTGTATCCAGCTATTCTGTGGGACGGCCCCTTTACACTCTTCTCCCAAGGGCTTCAGTCTTTGCCTGACTCCAGACAACCTGCTCTAATATCACTCCTGCAACAATACCCTCCTTCCAAGTGTCATTTCAGTGTGTCATTTACAGTCTCCTTTAAATTATGGATTATTCACAGTTCAAAATGCTTCCCTTTCACCTTCACCAAAGTAGCACTTGGCGTAAGTGATGGGATTTGCCGTAGGCATTCATTTTGAGGACAGAGAGATAGAGGATGTGGAGTGGGTCTGAAAAAAAATAAAAGGCCACTCTATTTAATGCAAGATAGTGATTGCAATCTCAGTTCTTCTCCATGGAGATCAGCGAATGAAGAGGACACCTTTATGAAGGAGGCTGACAGAATTATAGCCACCACAGTGCCAGAGTACAGGGTACTAAGCAAACACATGTTCTGTAGAGTCAGTCCAGAACAGGCTACAGAAAACCATATTATTGTTGCAAACTTACTATTCAGATGCCATACCTTGACTACCTCTTAAAGCCATTAAGTTTAACCCCACCCCAAAAAGGGGGAAAAGGTGGGACAAAGAGTCTGCCACAGGAGGATAGGAGGAAGCTTACTAATGGGGGAGAAAAGAAGAGAGGAAACCTTAATCAGAGTGAGAGTGCTAACTTGGCACCAGCAGGCACCAATTCCTTATTCTGGTGAGGGAATTGTCCTTTGGCCCATGGTAATGGGGCCTTTGTAAGTGTCAGAACACAGTTAGTTGCTCTAAAAATACCTTTTTAAAAAAGGAAAAGTCTTGGCATCACATTCTGATATTAAATGCCCCTGCAGAAGTAGCACTACTGACCTAGTGACCCACCCACTGTGGGACAGTCACCTCCTCTGCCACTTCTCCAGCTCACTACACACTCAAGCTGGATACCACTTGGTCTAGCAACATCGTGCCACCCTGCCAATGCCTCACTAGCTTGCAAAGCAGCAGATGTGCAGAGGCTTATAACTAATGAAATTAAATTTTCACTGGCATAGTAGAAGATATTCCCCTTCAGTGGGGCTTTTGTCTGGCTCACACCATGCTTTTAGATTTTTTGGTGCCAGATTTGTTAAAAAAAAGGAGCGAACTTACCATGGGGAAGTTTTTTTCTTCCTATTAAAGTCATCCAGCAAACAATAAATAGTTCCAATAATCTTTTTTTGTTGTTGATGTGTTTTGTTCTGTTTGAAAGTCCAGATTTGAGGCACCTGCAAATAGCAAGATGATTTGTTCCCCTCATGGAAACAGGAGCCTGGAATGGAAATGTGTAAGCAACCACAGGAGTTACTGGTTGTCCATCTACATTACAAGAAAGTAATCAATTTATTTATATTCACTATTAATAATTAATTAATTGCCGGTGTGCACGCATGTAAAATGAAACTGCAAGTGAGTATGTGTTCTTCTTTTAGCTAAATTTATTAGCTACCTCATTAACTTGTATTATTTCCAAAGAAAGAGTGATTACAGAAGAAATAAATATACTTTGCTAGTACATTTATTGCTCATTCACAGTGAACACTTTACATACACGTGCACAAAGTAGCACACCCTATTTTCCTCTTTGCAAAACAAATCAGCTTTCTTGAGAAAAAGAAAATAAAGGGTTTGGTTGATTGGGGTTTTTTTTAATTAAAAAATATCAAATCTTAATTTCATCTAATTACCTCATTGCAATTTTCCACTTAGGAATTACATTTTAATGTAAGATTGAGACATCTAAATGTGTCGTGGCTGTCTGTCTGTGTCTCTAGGTGTATAAATTCCTTTATGCTCAGCAGACATCTAGCTAGTACAGTTGGTAGAGCCTGTACTGCTGCTTCTCTGACCAGTTAGGAAGCATCTACTTTAGCAGGAGCTGGACCACCAGGCTCCACTGACTAGGTTGCCCGAGGGTCATTTCAGCTGCCTAAACATAGACATCCAGTGTCACCACAGGTGCCTTGGGTCTCTACCTGGCCTCCAGCAGGCCACAGGACTTCAGTAGGTCCTATGTGGTAACCACCAGGCATGTGGAGATGACTCAGTGCCTCCCAAATTGTGCCAGGCACTTGTGTAGGGGCATAGGATTGAGGGATGCCCCTAAAGCACGTGTGGACACCTAAGGAAGACACCCAAATAGGGTGTCCCAGGTGGGAGCTGAATCCTGCCTTTTTTTTCCCTTTTTGTTCAAAATATTAAAACCAGCATACAAACCTCTGATGGATTCAGAGACAAAAAGTCTTTTCTTCAGAACAATTTTTCAATCCTTCAGGTTGGCCAAAAAGGGAAAGGAAACTAGTTCTTCCCTTTCATCTCTATCACTATCTCCCATTTAGCTGGATCCTGCCAGGGAAGCTAAAAGTAACAGTCGGACTTTAAAACATAAACATGTTTTTGGCCATAGAGCTAATCCATGGCTTTTCTAACTCATGTGAATTTGTTTCAGTTACATGGCCTATTTTTACAACCATTCACCTTTCCTTATTCATATCTTTTGCCTTTGCTTCCAACATGCACCACTTTTTAACCCCATTCCTAAATGAAAAGAGTATTTGCTGGGGCCGCTGGAGCAAGAGGGATGTTTCTAATGCCCCAGTGGCTATCACTTGAACTTTTGCAATAGCAGCTCTTGCTCCAGGTCCTGGAGGCCATCCAGCAGTGGGCGATGGGCTCTGGGTCATCCCACTGCTGCATGTTTCCAGGCCAGCCAAGCATCAAGAGAAAACAGGAGCCAGAAAATGCCTGAGCATTATTTTTGGATAGTCTAACTCCACACTGTCCCTCTGTGCTGGCATTGGCCCAGGCCCGGCTGCTTTCCCACGGGCTTCTCAAGGGCCAAGGTCCAGCAGCCATGTCCAGCATGCAGCAGCTGCACCCAGCCCTGCTGATGGCTGCTTTAATTGCAGCCACCTCCATCTGTGGGGCTGGAAAGTCCTCCTGTGTCCATGCAGAGCCATGTCCCTGAGTGATGGGTTGCTACCAGGAACAGTCAGTTCCCAGTTCAGCACTCGTGTAGGCTTTGTGTCTTTCCCTTCCCAGTCAAATGATGCCTGCATGGCATTGCAGGGAGGAAGGATGCAGTGGAAATGGTGTCTCCTGCTTAGCAGGTTTCCACAGATAACTACATGGTTTTGGTCACACATGGACATCATCACCAAAATGCATCCCTCAAGACATATCACTTCACAGTAGTCTCTCAAGAGCTTGGCCCATGCAGGATCTTCTATGATTCTGTCTTCATAGCATCCCCCAAATGTGACACATGGGCAAGAAAGAACCTCTTGCCTCCTTGGAGACACACACAGAACTAGACAGTGATAACTTCTCTTACTGGTAACTAAACTGAATTTAATTTGAACAGCAGGAGAACAAGGTCAAAAAAATCTATGTAAGCGACAAAAATATTTGGCTACTTGTATGGTCAAGAGGGAATGGAGCTAAGCTCAAATAGCCTTTTTCAAGGACAACTCTCATTTTGAATGAGTTCAACTAAAGTGCATCTCTAGAGAGACAGAACGTTCCTCTCTAGATATTAGTTTCTTTTTTTTTAAGTACTGAGGATCTGGTATTACCATAAATCCTTACTTCAAAAGACTGGATAGGCCTGGGTGGCTTTACTTTGGTTGCAATCACAGGGCATAGTTGTAAACTTGCTTGTAGAAAGCAAGTGGAAATTTAATACTATTTATATTGCTTGGAGGCAGCAAGTTGATTGAAATTGCCACCTCATTGAAGTTTTAGCTGCCTGTGCTGCCAAATGCAATATGAATGAAACAATCTGAGGGATTAACTTCTGATGCTTAAAAGTTTTTTTTGTGTGTGTGAATAAGGTAAACCTCATTTCCATGCTGTCAAAGTCCTCTAACTTTCACAACCAAATAAAAACAAATAGTTGCTTGAATTCAAGAGATCAAATGAATCATTGACAGAAAGGGTATCATGGGAAAACAAAGTATTCATTTTTTTCTGAGACGAAATGAGACCAGAAACACTCATCTTAGGTGTAGCCATTTTGAAAAGTCAGAAAAGTAACAACACTTCCTGGATAAGCTGAACCAAAGGACTAGAAATTATTTCTAGCCTTACAGACTTGGTTTGGTGGTCCAAATCAGGCACAGGCCAGTTGTGGGGAAAGGTTCTTGATATCTGGGGAAAGGTTATTGATGTATGATAGCAGATCTTTTGTCCCTAAGCTGGCATTGTTAGTTCTGTTCCCGTTTTATATCAGGAATGAAATGACAAAAAATCACCACTACATTTGGTGCTGATTCACAAAAATCATCAACAAGCTGAAGGCTTCGGGTACAGAGACTGAATTTGTGCAGTTGCCTTTGCAACTCAGAGTCAAATGGCAGTAGCTGGGAAGAGAATACAGACAATTTTCCCTGGTTTCTGTCGATAGAGGATCCTCTGCTACGAGCGTTATCATTTTTCCATGGCACCTCTAAGATAAAATGTCTCTTTGCTATGGAAGGCAATGTGTTAAGGAATATGCTGCTTTCAGAGCACGAAAAATCTCTCCTGACCAACTTTTGTGGAATCTGTGAAGGCAGATGAAAGTTATTAGGAATAAGAGAAGCATTCAGCGAGGCAAAAATTGGACTTTGAAGAAACCTACTGAAAGTTCTACACGTGACACACCTACATAGTAAATGACATTTTTCCTTCACAGAAGAACACACAGTTCAGTAATTCAGCCCCCTCCACCATAGCACATTAGAAGCCAGCACTGCTTGTCCATTCATCCAAAAGTGCACATACTCAGAAACTGGGAACTGTGCAGTTCCTAGTGGGCTGCCTGAATGATAACAGTAAACTGTTTCCTTCTAAGCCCACTCAATGGGGTTAATCCAGCTTTGGAGATGGTGATAATCATAAATTTATAGTGTTCTCCAGTGGAAAAAAGAAATATATATATTTTTTTACCAGTATTTACCAGACAACAATAGCAGAGATGTGCAGGTTGTCTGGAGACAGCTACACCTCTTGTACAGACCCTGACTATGAAATGCTCTTGAGTTTCCTTGCGCCTAGAGGAGCACCAGGCAGACTGTACTTGATAAGCTCTCGTGACATATCACTTCCATCATAATTATTCCTAACTACAAAACCTCCACCCCTATCTGGGTAAACTGTTCTCTGGAAGGAAGAGTGAAAAGCTGTTGCTTCTGGGTTTGGTCCTTGCCTAGCCAATGCAAAAGAAGACAGTTCTTACACAGCATTCTGCATGCTGCTCAGAGTAACACCTAATCAAAGCTGGATGCATGCAAATAAAGTCACCACCCTGGACTTTTCAAGACCCAGCTAGAACAAAGCAAGGTCTGACCTGATGCTGTAATAGTGGCAGACCTGCCTTGAGCAGGAGGTTGGACTGAACAACCTCCAGAAGTGCATCCAACACTTGTATGAAGCTATGAATTGTATATTAAAGCCTTGGATGTTTATAACATGCTGGGTTTGCATTTGAGTTGCAGTTCTTTCGCAGCTGAATCCAGAACGCTGTATTTAATGCAGTTGATGCTATTCCATCAGTACGTCCAGGACTTCTGGTGACACGTGCTGTTGCATATCATGCTTCTGTACCTTGCCTATCCATTCCGTGGATTGCAGAGGTCTTTCAATTTCAAAACAGGAAAATGGAACATCAACAAGTCAATATGGTCCCTCCCGTGCAAGAGGGATACAATTAGCTTCAGTCACTGACTTGACCTGAAAACACAGGGCTGTGGTATCACAAGAACTGCTGACAGTGGTTAAAGCCAGGAGGAGGACCTTCCAATAGCTTGCAAACAGCCCAAAGCCTTCAAAAGAGAGCAAAATAATGGATAAATACAGGTTAAGCATCCTCCTTTACTGCATTGGAAGAAAATGTTTTAAATTCTGCAACAATTGTGATACCCCTGTTGTGTTTTGATTATTTTCCTGTGTGAGGGAAACACTTTCCTCTGAAGTGTTACCAAAAGCAACAACCTGACCAAGACTGAAAGGGAAAAAATGGTAAAGTCAAGATCCTTTTCATGTCGGGCACTTTCAGAACAGTTTTGGAGCTCAAGGGACCTTATCCCCTGAGGGTGTTTTCTCAGCAGCACCTGAATTAGGTGACCCTCAATAATTCAAAGCACTTGCCCATTTGTCTGCTAAGATGCTACTAAATGTTTAGTCCAGTCAAAGTAAGCTGGGTGCCACAGTTTCCTAATTTATTCTGAGGTGGATATTATAGTAGAAAACAGACAATATTTCAGCAATAATATTTTTAATAGGTATTTCCTGTATTTGTAGACTAAAAGGGATCTGCCTTACGTCAAGTTTTATGAAAATATAATTTCAATTTTCAACCAGATACAAAGCTAAGTGAGAACTGACTGATTTCTAATTAAGAGAGGGAGAAGAATAAACCTGTGCTGAAAAATCTAGCTTTTTTTAAAATTATTATTATTATTATAGATAAAGGAAATGTGTTGACAGAAATTTTTAGTTTAATGAGGAAAATAACATCCTCTGTACGAGACTTAATTGGTCAAAAACTGGGCATGGAATCTAATATTGCTCTTGTGTACTAAGCTGGTTTATTTATAGCCATTTTTCATGCCTTAAGAAATCAGTACCTAACATTAATTTGGCTCTTTTCAGTTCATGATTCTTCTGCCCTAAAAAAGCCAATGGGAAACCTGTGCACCAACATTACACTGTATCATTCCCTAAGGCAAACTCCAAGAGTGCTCCAAATTGGAACTCTGTGGAATTTAGGGCACAGAGTAAATATTTCTCAAATTGCACAGAATTTAAGTGAGTCATCATTTAGATTCTCTTTATACCAGTTTTCATCACCTATTTCCAGCAGCCTCAAGGATTTGCCTGTCTGACATTTCCCTGACTGGCCTCTGTTACTAAAACATCTTTTAGTTTTCCACCGACAGTATCATTTAATTTTCATTCTTGAATGCAGGTATCAATTGATTTATTTTTTCCAATGAGTCTTTCAAAAAAAAAAAAACAACCAAACCCCAAAAAACTCCTTCAAGAGCTGTCTTCAGCAGAAATTTTACTTTCCAAACCCAAGAACATGCAGTGCATGTAGCCCATCTATCAGTTCATCAGCCATTCTTTCTCAGCCTCCTTTCCTAGACTTCCATATACCTGTACATCCTGTCTATCTTTTTTTTCTGTGCCATTTTCTTTCTTTTACTCTCACTCCTACTCCAAAATTGATTTTACTGCTTATATTTTCCACACACACCAAAGCGAGGGCCACTTAACTGTGCTGTAATAAGTTCTTATAAGAACAGCCATACTTCTGAAAACTCAGTTACCAGAGGTGCCAGCTGAATCTAGATTTGACCTTGATGACTTCTGAACATCTGATTGAACAACCCTCTGCATTAAACCTTGTATAGACCCTGCACCAGCCACAGGACGTGAGAAAATGCAATGAAGCTGCTTCAAGTGAAGTTCAGACTGGACATTAGGAACAGGTTCTTCACTGAGAGTGTGGGCAGTCACTGGAGCAGGCTCCCCAGGGCAGTGGCCACAGCTCGGAGCCTGGCAGAGTTCAAGCAGCATCTGGACAATGCTCTTAGTCACACAATTTAGTTTTAGGTAGTGCTGTGAGGAGCAGGGAGTTGGACTCAACGATCCTTATGGGTGCCTTCCAGCTTGAGATATTCTATGATTCTACTCTATAATTAATATTCATCTCAATATTACCTTCACAGACCACCTCTGATGTGTGGGTATAATAGCCCACGTGTGATATTTCAGCCTGAAAGATAGCACAGAATCACCAGTCATTTAGGCTTGGAGGGACTTTGGGAGGTCACAGTCCAATCCCCTGTCCAAAGCAGGGGCAGCTCTGTGTTTCAATCAGGTGGCTTAGGGCTTTGCCCTGTCTTGCCATCAAAATCTCCAGGCTCAGAGATCCCACAGCTCCCCAAACAGTCTTTTACATTGCATGGCTGTCCTTAGGGGGGAAACATTTTTCTTTATATCCAGTCAGACGCTCCTCTATTAAAGTTTATCACCACTGCATCTCCTCATCCCACCACACAAGTCAATACTGAACCTGGCTCACTCTACTTGGTAATCTCCTTATAAGTATTGCAAAGCTGAATTTAGGTGCTCCCTAAACCATCTTTTCTCCAGGCTGAATGTGCTCCAGTGCATTGGGAAATGCGCTAGCTGGGATTTAATTCACTTAAATATCATCTTCGAAAACTTGGGCATCTCAGATAGGCTTGTTGTCTGGGGTAACCTCACCACTGGAGAAGGAGAGAGGCATGTTCTAAGGGAAATTTTTCTCATAAAATAGGTGAGGTAGGATGAGTTCACCTCTGCAAATGCCAGAGATTTCCTCCTAAGACAAAGAGCCTTACTGCTTAGCTAAAACCAGAGGAATACCCAAATGCCAGACTTAAGGTACAATGAATCTTGCTGACAGAGACACAAACTGTTTCCTCTGGTCACTGATTGCTCTGTTAGTGTGGCACTGGCCAGGAAGCAGTACCTCTTGATTCTTCCTTGCCTCTTTCTTAGAAGAAGAGAGCAATGACCGATCTGAGTGTTTTGCCAAGTGCTTTGATTTTCATACATGAAAACTGCAAGCTGAATAGCAAGGGCACCGGTCCAGCATGAAGCTGTAGGAGAATGAATTACTGGGCAGAAAATATAATCCTTTTAAGTGGCACACCCCAGTGGTAACAAAATGTAACATTCTTCTTTTTTGTTTGTTTGTTGTTTGGGTTTTTTTTCCCCAGTTACTGTTTCTGGTTGCTAAATAGAGGAAATATCCTTAAAACAACCTGGCCTCAAAAACTGAGAGAGTAAGAAAGAGATTTCCACCTAGGAAATGCCTGTACTGTGCAGAGTACTACAAAAAATCTGGCCTTGTTACAAAGTTACTCTAAAAATACTTATAAAACCAGAAGAAAGCTGGCACCTCCTTAATCTTATCTTTCTAATTGCACATATTATGGTTCAGGACACACCTTCATTTAAATACAAGTGCAGTTCAAAACTCTTTCTGAATCAATCTGATTTTTTCATCTAAGTGTTGTAAGAAAATGATTCAATGCTGTAATTACCTCTGGCCATAATCGATTGTGTTTGTTTACATGGAAGGTGATTAACGAAACATTATTGGGATTTGAACCCTGCCTTTAAGCACAGTTTAGATTATAGCACACCAAATAGAATGTTATATATGTGCAGCAGGTGCCTGCTTCAGAACAGTAGCATTTGGCCTTCATTCTGAAGAGTGCATTCAGGACCAAATTAGCTCTCTTGCATGGGTGATGAATTTGACCGATAGTGCACTGTACAGCATGACTAATAAGCATTGTGTAGTTGTATTAAGCAATAAATCACAGCTCCACGGTGATGTCAACCTTTATCTTTGAAATGCTATTTTAGAAAAGGAGTGAATGGTCTTTGCTTCTTTCAGGGTGATGGACTCTGCTCCAGGAGCAGTGCAGCACTCCTCAGTGCCTGAATTCACCATCTGGTACAGCCCTAAGCCATTATGCTCTCCTCTTGCCAGCTTAAAATGACTATAATTAGCCACTCCAGATTTATAACACTCTCTATCTCTTTGAAATTCATGCAGTAATGCTATATTTGATCAAGCCACTAATGTTTTAGATTTCTGTGTATAAAACTGTGCTAATTTGGAGGAAAATGTTTTTAAAAGATGGGGGGAAAAAATAAAAAGGAGGAAAGACGTATTTCTGAGTACGTTCAGAACAGATCCATGGAAGCGTTCGAAGTTTTCATCAGGCTTGTCCTCCACTCATCTCTCTTCATGCTCTCAAACCAATTCATATGCTAAAAGAATTGAAGTCAGCGTTGTGGCCAATGCTGGGATACAGAGACATTGGCAGTTCAAAGAGAATTTTTGAAATATATGAGAAGGGTCTCACAGGAACTGGGGAGGGAGGCAACATAACGAAGACAAGCCCTCCTGCCCTACTGCAGTGCCTTCAGACTCCTGCTGCAAGATATTGGGTGATCCTGTAGTTTCTAATACCAACAGCAGTGTCGTCACCAGACTAATAGTAACTCTTTTTGTCATGTAGTTCACATCACCTGTGGTCACCTCCCTTCCACTTTCATGCCTTGATCCAGCTGAAGACCTATCTGGTTTATGAAGGTGTCACTGGGAAGCTGCAAAAGACCACGGCTGCCATGGGACTCAACTGAGTTGAGACCTTAAAGGAGAAGATTTGGGCTTCCCTCGCCTTGTATAGAAGGTATTCTGTCTTGCTGCTTGGTCAGAGGACAGTATGATGGTTCACTGAGCCATGCCTTTAAGAGCAGGAAAAGAACAGGTAGTGTATGTGTAGGTGGATGTCCTGTGTGGTGGTGGAGTTCTGGAAGGTCAATTTTTTAAGAAAAGTACTACTTGGAAATGGAAATGACTGCCTGCAATTAAAAAACCCCACCAAAACAAACAAAAAACCCCTCTAAAAAGTGGTCTTATAGGGTTCAGGAAAAAAAAAATCTAAAAAAAATCCTCTTTGTATAATTGGGAAAAACTGAAATATCATCTTCAGAAAAGATCTTAGGCTTCCACCAAGTCAACTAGTGGTGATTTGTGTGTCCCACTGGGGAGCTGGGAATATATCCCCCCAGCTAGCTCATACTGCTAGGCAAGAATGATCGAGTTGTTTATAAACAGACAGATGGGAAGAAGAGTGGGAAGAAGAGGAAGATATATCTCATTAGTAGCATGGATTACTCAGCTTTAGTTTGAAAATCATCTAAATTTAACCCGAGGATTGGTCTGCTTCTTAGCCATAAGTTTTTTTCAGGGTGGAGCTCTTTCTGTATTCTGTTTCTACACACCCTCTTTCACCAGAATATTTCCTTCTGTGAGATACAATCTGGTGCTCTTTCAAATCACATCCAGTTTACCAGTTTTCAATGGACTTAAGGCCCTTTGATAACAGACTCAACTCCCTTGTATGATAAGTTGCTTACCATGAAATGTTATGGACCTGCTTTCTAAGCACACCTTGATGTGTCTGATATTTTTTTTTCTTACCTCCAGCAGCTCCTGAATCGGTGCCCCAGTTCTTGGCCACCTCAATAAGAGTAAGGAAAATATCAAGATCTCCAGGATAATATTTTAGAGGATTTTATCGTTTAGATGTGAGTGCTTGTGACACCTAGTGGTTCTGGCAGAAAAAGGCTAATATTTTAAAGGAAGAGGAAGTAGGGGGTGGGTTGGGGAAAGGAAGGAGGGATCCAATATCATCTACTGGAAGATAGTTGCTACAATAACCTGAGAAAACACACAGCTGAGCAAATTCTCTCCTTGGGGATGTGTCACACCTGTCTGAGGCAACCACCCTTTGTAACCCCTCACGTAAGCAATGGGAAAGTTCAGCCATATGAAATGCTTCTGAGGCGGAGTGGGATGAGATGATTGGGTAAAGCAGTCAGACAATTGCCCAAATCCTCTTTGTGGATCAGGAGGTGAGCATAGGAGTTGTGGGTGATGGCATCAACCCAGTATTAAAACAACGACTTAAAGGGGCACCTGAAATGGAGCAAGACCTAGTTGGAGATGTCCCTGTTTATTGCAGGAGGGTTGGACTAGATGACCTTCGGAGGTCCCTTCCAACCCAATACATTCTACAATTCTATTGATTTTCAGGCGATTCCACATCATGAAGAAATGCAAAGAAAACATAACCACTTGATTGCTGGCTCTCTAGAAAGTCCTCCTTTAAACAGGACACTTCAGTGATGTCCCGTCACCCAAGACTTCCTCTGTTTTCACCAGAAAAATGTGGATGTTTCCCAAGCCGTGGACTCAGATCTTAGGTGGACTGCACTGCTCTGTGAAGAAGCCTGTTTTAATAATTTAATAAATTGTATGAACTTTGTAAAAATACAGGATGAAGAGCAGATCTTCATCAGCTACCCAAGCTAGTGACGCAAGTGTGCAGAATCCCAAGAACCTCCTATGTCGGAGGGTCTCAGGAGAAAAGTGCGTTTGATGGTAGAGATAACAACACTCAGCAGCTTTCAAAAGCCTCTAAAAGAAATCAAAACAATGGAGTGCAGCATAACGCAGAACTCCCTGAGACAGGTATTCACAATTACTTAACGACAGTGCCCGTTTCTGTGCAGTTCTCTGCTAACACAAAATGCCCATCTGAAGACCTTCAACAGGGATAACATAAACAAACCCAAATTTACTTCATAACTAAACGATTTTGCATTGATGGATAGCAGACCTACTAACACACAGCTCGTATGTGTGCAGATACGGACACATACGTACGCATGGCTTGTGTATGCTCATTGTGAGTCATAGCTTGGAGTACGTGGTGTGATTCACACAGCTCCTGTAGGATTTGTTGCGTGATGGGTATGCCATGCCCTTCCTCCTGTCTCATGGCTTCTAGTTTTGTAGTGCACCACTGTTATGTCTCTGGAGGACAACAAGGTATGTTTGCAGTGTACCTAGCAGTTTAGCCCTCAAACTCTGTCACCTGGCATTTTCAGGTCACATCCACCCTCCCTCACTGGCTTGGAAGGAGCAAACCACCTCAGCTGGATGCTTCAGGTTCGATTAGGTGAGCTGAGTCTGACCCTGCAGCATTGTAACTCTCGTTGGATGCTATTGCTAGGTTTGTCCCAGGAAGGGATAAAGCTCAAATCACACTAATTACATGATCCCAATCTCTAGAAGAACGACAGATCCTCGGTCACTCCCAAACCTGCTCTCAAACTTTACAAATGGTCAGTTCGCTTGGACTGCTTAGTGGTGGTTGCTTGTCTAAGGGACCATTGTCAGGTGTCCCTTTGTAGATGTTTATAAGAGAAATCTATTTTATGAGAGTGTTGCTGCTGTAATGGCAGGAAGAAAACCGATCTCTCCCAGTAATCAAGGTGTAAGCTGTATGCCATCAGAGATAGGACTAAATTCTTCTCATATGGAAAAGTAATACATCCGATGGTGGGAGTGAAACTATTCAGGGTTTGCCAAATAATCTCTGTTTCTTCATCCCAGACCTAAACAGCATAGCTGCAGTTAAAAATGGGAACTGGATTGATTCATTCCACTCAGTACCATACTCTCATTTTCCCATGTGAACCCTCAGGCTTGCAGGGAAGCCAAGAAACTATGACCTGTTGGGTCAGCAGAGAAGTGGAGTCACTTCACAGGGCACAGCACCTCCCAGGCAGCCTCAGCATGCTGCTGTGATGCATCACAAACCCAACTAGGCTCTGCCTTCTATAAACCCAGAGTAAACAGAACCTGGAGAAGCAATTGGTTTAATAATAAGACTTTATCAATCCTGGCTTATTGTCAGCAATGGAGATAACAGAACATCAGACTGAGCATCTTGTGTGCATAGGCAGAGCCTCTAGGAAAGGTGGAAGCAAAGCCATAGAGAGGAAGGAAGGAAGGAAGGAAGGAAGGAAGGAAGGAAGGAAGGAAGGAAGGAAGGAAGGAAGGAAGGAAGGAAGGAAGCCATTGCAAAGCATATAAGAAACTAGGAAACTATATCATTCAGAATCATGCCAGAAATGAGTAAAATTACTTATTTGGCTTGAGTAGAATCAAACAATTTGCACTGTTATACCTGAGCTCAGCATCTAAGTCCATTCAGTTCTAAACTGTAAACAGTTCTTCACAATTGTTTTCTTTTGCAGAGATAAAAGCTTTGAACAGCACATGGATTTTTTTACTTCTATCAGGCTTTGAGTATTTTTGGGTCTGCATCTGAAGGAGTACTGCTTGGTAGTAATGACGCTGGTGATTAGAGGAGCTGAGAACTCCTAAGGTCCATCAGAACTCTCAAGGAGCCCAGTTTTATATGGTAGAAGGGCAAAGTCATAATGATAGAGGTTATGCTGCTCTGCCTGACAAGAAGCATGCCTGTGAAATGCACCAATTAAACACAAATCACCTGAGAAAACCTGCACTGGTTCTTCTTGGCTTGGCATAAAGAGCAATTGTGTTAATAAAATCATGCTTTCATTCATGTAACCCATTATTCTCAAATGATACCTAGGAATTACATCAAATTACATCCAAGCACATCTTTCACAAGCAACCAGTGAAGTCATGAGAGTTATCTCCTATAAAATAATTCATCATTTCACTGGTGATGTGAGAGCTATACAAAAAAAAAATCAGTTTTGCTTTTCCAGATTTGTGTTGCATCCACTGGCCTCACAGTAATAAAATAGCATCAGATTTTCCTTTTTCTCCCTGATGTAACCACACGCAACTTAATATGCAAAGAAAATTGCTGTGCTTACTAAGTTGCTGGCATTGTATTACACGAAATTAATTTAAAGACTTGCAAGGACAAGACCCCATTGTATAGGGTAATCAAAAATTAATTACAGCCTTCTTTTCAGCAGCATTGTATAACATGAGTGCTACAGAATGATTGACAATGTGGTAGAATGGGATTTACTGGTGTTCCTTCCAAAGATAGAAAACCCAACAAGCATTAAGCTTAAAAAACCAAACCAAACCAAAACATTTTTTTTTTCAGATGAAGTTGCTTACTTTCATTATCATAAATGATATTCAGAAAATAGTGACAGTAACATTGTCACTATTAAAAAAACTCAGTCCAGCAGAGAACTGCTTTTTTGGGGGAAAGCACGTATCTATCTACTTTCCTAGGTCAGAAATCTACTGATTAAGTACTGGAGAAAATTCTGCTTAAAACACTTTCAGCACAAGCATTAAGAACAAAGTGCATGTGGAACCAGTTAAATCTGGGGCTAATGTAATTAGATGTATATTACTTTAAAATTGGACTTTTGAGATGGCAGCCATAGATACAACTTGCAGGTAGTTAGAGGACAAAGCTCTGCATTTAATTTTCTTCATTCTTTTGGTGCTGAAAAACAGGGTGAAGAAAAGAAATTAAAAAAAAAAAAAAAAAAAGAGAGATATAAATACTAGCCAACACCCAGCTATATTTATTCTTATCTTTC
>JANHGN010016624.1:0-58271 GCA_024605025.1 Megaceryle maxima
GATACTCTGGGTTAGTGCTGTGTACGTGTGTGATACTCTGGGTTAGTGCAGTGTACGTGTGTGATACTCTGTGTTAGTGCAGGGTACGTGTGTGATACTCTGGGTTAATGCAGTGTACGTGTGTGATACTCTGGGTTAGTGCAGGGTATGTGTGTGATACTCTGGGTTAATGCAGTGTACGTGTGTGATACTCTGGGTTAGTGCTGGACCGGCTAAACTGGTCAAATCACTTTGCATTCCTCATACTGGGGCGTAAGCTCAGCCAGGCAGTGACCCAGGTGGCATGTGCTAAGTCACTGTGCCTCAGTCACTTGGTGGGTTGAACGCTGACGGAATGCAGCGTTATGTGCACGTTCAGAAATGGGAAGATACTACAAATAGTTCTCCCTGCAAAGCTTTTCAGCCATAAACCATTGTATTCTAGAGGGCTCAGTGGAAAAGCTGTTTGGTGGAAAACCCAACAGAAGGCGTTAACAGCTCCGGTGCTGGATCTTGCTTTGATTTCTCTTCACTCCACTAAGAAACACATGATGGGAGCCATCACCAGTTTAAAAGCTATCCGTTGTTATTTGGAAGAATTTCTGTGGGAAAAGGCAGCTGGGCCAATTACAGAACTTTACATTTTAGCTGCGGCCAGCACTGACGCGCTCGCTTCATGTGAGTGCTTAGGCCAGATGGGAGCTGCTGTTACCACCTCGTCTGCGAAGTCTGCAAATTACATTTCTTCTAAAAGATCAGTGCTCATGTGGGGTGGTAGGTTTGGGGTTTAGCTCGCACATTGTAGAGCTCTGCTCTTACCGTCAGCTGTTAAAGCAGCAACTCTTCTTAATTTCTCAGTCTAGAAGTTGCTGGCTGATTTTCTGTGGCAGTTCCCTTCAGAGCACAGAGAAATTCAGGAGTGGATTTTCAGAAGTCTGCACAGGGAATGAATTGCACAAGTCCCGTTACCTGTAACGAGGGCTGCATTTACTTCTACAGCCTGCTAAAATCTATCCCAAATAGGCAATAATTCCTCATCTTACAAGTGGTACGATACTTTTTATTTTACAAGCCAATTTCTCAACAAGCAATTTCTAGAGATAAATAAACAGGACAACTTTGTCCTTGATACATCTCATAGTGATTTGTGAGAACAAAGAATGACTTGTGTGAGTTCATCTGCCAATGGAAATTTACACTTTAAAATTGCTCCGACTGGATTGAAGTGCTCTGAAAACCTTTTCACTTTAGTTTCAAGCTTGTGTGCACTGACTGAGAAGTGTATGTGTGCTTTCTTTAATGAAGGGAAGGTCTGAGGATCAAGTAAGAATTATAAATCCAAATTTGGCTGCAGTGAGGGAAGATTCTCCCATTAGATCTTGCCTGCTGGAGACAGCTCACTGTTAGCTTGGTACAGTTTTACACGTTCCTCTTCCGTAGTTTTGCTTCACTAATATGAAAGTGAAGGTATAAATTAATTGGTATAAATTCAACCTCACAAATTACAAGAGTAAAATCTGTTGGTAGAAATCCCCTCTTACGTAAACAAAGCACAAAGACGTTACAAGATTGTGCTGCTGAACCTCTGAGCCGGTGATTCCAGTCTCCCTAATCCAGACAGGGGTTTAGAAACCTAAAAAACCTGAACTAATCATGATTGACTACATAAGTGCAGATCCTTAAACTGTGAATTGTGGTATTTGATTATAGATGTAATTACTGTATCTTATTTTGGAGACAAATGAAAATGCCAAGAATATTTACCCATTCTGTTGAGTTTTATTTTATTGTTCAGTGTATAGATTTGGTCTCTAGTGTTAAGGTTGGCTTTCTGAAAGACCATGAGATGAATGTTCTGGGTACCTCAAGAAGAAATTGTGTTACCTGTTAGGTGATATTTAACATCCTGGGAGGAGGTGGCAGGGGAACCTTTTGGTCACACTTTAGGACGTGAGCAGGGAGGAGGAGTAGGGAGTGATCTCCTCATAAGGGGCTCCCTGCTTCTACTACATGGACTTCAGTTTTTAGCCCCAGACCAGGATTTTATTTTCTTAAAAAACCAACAGGATTAAGTAAATAAAAGAGAGGTAAATGGAGGAATACTGAAAATAGATATTTTCTAGAATCCCTTCTGCTGGAGAGCAGGTGTCCTCAGGCAGCAGGTAGGGAATGCTGTAGGTGTGCTCTCTCTCACTCCTCTGTAGGCACTGTGGATGGTTTTACTGAAGGCTGGAGAACCACCTTCTTCTCCCCAGTTGCTGATACAAAATCTAGGAATAAAGGTTCTCAGATGCTGCAGCTTTTCCATTAACCCTGCAGGAGTCTCCACCACAGTTTTGCCTCTGCCTCCTATCTCTGCCCCTGCTGCTCTTGCTCCATCCTTTCCTTGGTCTCTAGTGGCAGAACTAAGTAGGTGATTTTTTTGCACACCCAAGTAGGAATAACTCGCGGTCCCCCCTCAGCAGGGAGCGGGCGTTGGCACATCCCCCGTGGGATGACTGTTCCACGGGGCTCTGGGCACTAGGGAGGGCCAGAAGATCAGAGGGACAGACGGCTCCCTAAGCACCAGAGGTATTTAAGTAGCTTCATGTGGCTATTGCTGTGTTCTGCCTACTTGCCTTCCCGCCTTGCCTCAGCACTTCTGCTCATGTGCTCCCACCATGAGCACCCCCCACCGTTTGCTCCCCCCCCACCCCGTTTTTTGCTGGGTTAGTTTTCTGCCGGGTTGGTTCACTGAAGCAGCTCGCTGCAGGCACCCGCGGGGCAGGGGGAGGCCAGGAGAGCAAAGCCAAGGGCAGGAGGAGGACAAATGTGCCAGCTTAGGTTGACTTAAACTGTCCTTGAACTGTACCCTCGGTGAGCCTGACGTGACTTGGAGAGAGGTTAACTTAAGCTCTCATTTAAATATCCTCCCGAGCATGCGTTATGGGACATCTGCTTGCAAACCTGGGCTAGTTGACTTTTAAAAATAGATTCACAGGTCACTTCAGCCAATATTTTTCCAATTTGAACACAGATATTGATACTTCCCCCTCCCATTTTCCCTTTGTGTCATCTGAATTTGTAAATAAACCCCTCTGAACTGGAACATTCTGTAGATATTTATCTCATTCATTCAGGTGAAAACTGTTCCAGCTATTAAATATGCCTTTTCCATCAGTAGTGGGAAATAATGTTTTTTATATAGATTCTGGTGCTTTAAGTAACTGGTTTTTATGATGACAGTTCAAGAAAAAGCATTATGAAATGGAATTTAGCATATTACAAATTTTAAAATGCATTCCTAGTTCAGTGTGAGACCCTATTAATTCATCACTGGAGTATAATTTTATTCTGGTACTTTTTCCTTATTTAGGATTTTAATGGAAATTTGAATGCAGGTGGTTTTTTTCTTTTTAAATTAACAGATTGTTGTGTCTGATTCAGCGCTGGTGCTATTGTTCTTTTGCTTTCTGTGGGTAACTTTTCTGGCTTTCCTGGAAGATTTAAGGTCTGGATGGTGTAAATAGGCTGTTGTGAGCAAGACAGAAGTCATTAATTTAAGAGGTGTAAAATTCCCATCATTTCTATCTTAAATATGTATTTTTGTTTGGATTTTTTTTATTGCTCCACATTAATCTGAGGATGCAATTTATTAATGGTTTGCTCACCATATGCTGGGCTAAACACAAGACAGGATCAGAAAAGGCTAAAGAGCTTTATCTTTCAATCATAAAATGATAATATATCATTTCCTCATTGGCAAGACACTTCTTCAAGCAACCCTCTAAATGAGTTGTGTTCCGAGCAGGCCGTTGTGTGGTACCATGTTTACATCACCGGGTGGATATTTGTCTGGGAAATCTTTAAGAAAGGAAAAAAGAAAGGGGCAAAAAAAGCAGCTGCGTTCTTGGGCTGGGTTAATTTACAGACCTGAAGCTGTGGTATGGAAGTCTAATGTTGGAATCAGTATTTTGTGAAGTCATCAAATAGATATTTTAAGGCTGGGAAAGGATTTCCTGAGGTCATTAGCATTCTTTTCATGTGGCATAACAGTCCTGTCCAACAGTAATGCAGTAATCCCTCATTTGGAGAACCCTTGAGGCACAGACTCCAAAACATCACGCTGGACTTTATTTCTGTGAAAACTCTCTCAAATTCTTCTCACAGAGTGACTGCTTTTAAGGGTACTGCCATTCTGGTGAGACCACTGTGGCTCCTCACTTAGCCAAATTGCTCTTGAAACTATTAATTTGGTCAGTAGAGTCATTAAATAAGTTTCCATATGCAGACAACAGAAGCTGCAAATCAGTTTGGTGTGCTGGAACCGCTGACCAGCCTTTGAAGGAGTACTCCAATAATGTGTGTGCCTCAACAACTTCAGACCTGCTTCCCTTCTGCAAGTTTGAGGGAGTATTCCCAAACTGACAGTCATCTTTCATCATTCTCTTTTTTTATTTCCTTTTTTTTTCTTTTTTTTTTTTTTCTTTTAGCCCCCTTTAATTTCCATATGTTAAATTTACAAACCTAATTAATACAATTTCTTTCCTGTAGGTTCACTCCATGATGGCTCAATTAGAGTAGCAGTAGAACTGTGGTTCAATATTCAGGCCAGCTTCATAATTGAAAACACATTTTCTTCTCAAAAGCTGCAGCTGGTTTGGTTCTGCTCATGCAGAAAAGGATATAACCTTGCATAACATAGGAAATGAACGGTTGAGAGAGAAGCCAAATTCAATTTCAGTCAGATATTTTGAGGATAAGTCCATGATCTATGGAAGCAAGGGAATGAAAAGTGTGTGTATGTGGAAAGCGGCGTATTCAGCACTCTATTAATCACGGCGAGCCTGGGTGCTGTTGTGTGCTCTTGCCTTAGCACTGATTCTAGTACAGAGGCTGGAGAGCAGCCAAGCACTCCAGAAGTTAACCTCTTAAAGACCCTGAGCTGCTTTCTGTTGAATAAATGTAATTTTGTGGTCAGAAATAAATGCTTGTGATGTAGCAGGAGCTTTGAAAACAACAGCGTGGCAAAGCTATTACAAATTGCTCTGTGTTGGGGAAGTCAACAGCATACATCAAAACTCAGAGCTCACGTCATGCTGATTTAGGCCCGGAGTTTTCCTGCTTTGCAGTGAAAGTCCCATTAAACCACTCCATGGAACAAAACAGAGTAAATCTAATATTTTTGGCTTATAATGGTTTGCTTTTCACATCCACTCCACGGGGCGTGGGTGGTGGGTAATTTCCTTTGTCTAGCAGGAGCACGGGGATGGTTTTGTGCCTCGTCTCGATCCCGTTGCCCGATGCTTGGGGGTTGGACTCAACCATCTCCAGAGGTTCCTTCCAACCCCTCCCATTCTTTGATTCCACGCTGGCGGGGCAGGGGCGAGGTGCACAGGCTGCTTTTGGGGTAACACGGCTCAGCAGCCTCTCATTCTTTGCTTACACAAGTGTGTAAATGATTAATTTTTTTTTTTTGCTGGCTTGATTGCAGTTGAAACAACATCTTTCCCAGGGAAGGTGATTTAAATAGAGCATCCCAAAAGCAGATGAGCTCTCTCTGATGAGCATATGGGGTGTCTGTGGCCGGCACTGGGCAGCAGGGTTGAAACATCCCCGGGAGGAGAGCTGCTTAACTCCAGACTGAGAGACAGAACTGTAGCAACTCTCAAATACAGTCAGAGCCCCTCCTGTACCTACCTCTTTCTCCTTCTCAACTCGATACCTTCCTGGGACAAACCTCTGCTCCTGGGAGAAGAGGCAAGGTCCCAAACTGACCAGCTCTCACCAGATGGAAGCAGTAGGCACCGTGCACCCTCCTGAAACCCTTGCAGGTTCACCTCCATCCCATCCAATGTGCAGGCGAGTTGCACCAAGACGGCAGCTACTCCTAGGGTAACTTTGGGGAGGATCAGCCCAAATCCTCTTACTTTTATATAATTGACAAAGTGCTGAAATTTCTGTTGGCAGCTGGTGGGCTGTCTATATTAAGGCCCGCTATGCCGCTGCCACGCGCTTGGGTGAAACGCTCACAGTGGTGGGAAACTATTCATGCAAAATTGAGACAGGCAGCACTGTTTCAGTTCACAGTGTCAGGAGTATCTTCTCATCCTCTTAAAAAAAAAAAAAAAAAAAAAAAAAAGAGAGCTTGAAGTGTGCTGGAAGGAATGGGGATGGGAGGGCTGTGCTGGGTGCGGTATTCTGCCGAGTGTCATTATACTGCAGTCTCTGATTCTCCAAATACAGAATTGTTCCTGTATTTATTACAAAATGATTATGTAGCTCTGTACAAGCCAGTGTCTGGTCTTGATTTGCTGTAATAGAGAAGCAAAAGGGGAAGGTTGGTTTAAAATATTCACCAAAGGTTACATTTTGGTATTTCTGTGCAGGTGGATTTTGCACAAAGGCAGTTAATGAGCTGATTCTTGCAAGGATTCCTCTGCCCTAATTTTTAAAAATGCGTAAACAGGAGTTTGGATCATCCATAAGGGAGAAGAGTGATGGTGGGTTCTAGGTCGCTGTTCACAGAGGCAGGAGGAGAGGCTGATGGGCAGGTGAAAGCACCCACTCACCTTATTGTGCAGCTCCTGCTGCTGCTGGGAGGCTGGAGGTGCTGTGGAGCAGTGCAGGTTGCTCTGCCCTGGCAGGAGCACCACTTTCTCTTCTTCTTCTCCTGCTCCACTTTGCTGCACCAAGCATGGCTGGGCTGGATGCGGCAGGACATGCTCTCAGTCCCGCCTTGTGCTCTTGCAGGACCTCGAGGATCAAGAGTGGCAAGCTCTGACATCTCCCTGGTTAGTGACCTAGCAAATAATTTGCTGATCTATTCTCTAGAAAGATGTTCTTTCAGTTTTGGGGGGAGTACCCATCCCCTAGATGGAGGTCGTCTTTCTCTTACTTCCAGCCATGGGTTTTACCTGTTTCAGATGACAGAATTTCACGGCTGGCCTGTGCCAGCCAAGGAGAGAGGTTGTGAGTCAAAACTATAGAATTACAAGGCTAAATAATTATTCAAGCACATGAGATGCCCCATACAAATTGGGACACCCCAGATATGGTTTCACAGGGGTTCTTCATCGGTTCTTACACCCTTCAAATGTTCAAGTACAACACTACTTGACTAATGACTAGCACCCTCACTAGGATTGCTAATCAGAGTAAATCTTTGCAAATCAACTCTATTTCTTGCTGCTTGTCTATGGATCCAGACATCCCTGGAGTCGGTCTTGCCAGGGTTACAACACCAGAAACTGCTGGGAGGGTTTAAATAATGTGCTAGAGGGCCTAGGGTGCTGGAATTATCTTGGTTGTCCAAGGGTGTCCTTCATCCTTCATGGACAGCTCTAAGCTTCCATGAAGCAAAGTCTTCAGTTTGTTTTACCTAAGCATGAACAATACCAAAGTCTCCAGTAAAATTCTTCTTCCTCCTGACATTACAGTGCAGAACGTGAACTAATTTATATACTAACAGGTAGTGCATTTTTATGCTATAAACACTGACTGATAGAATGTTAGGGAAGGGAATTTTCCAAGCATCCAGCACTTCTGACACCCCTTTTTCCATCCATATTTTGTCACTCTGGTTTCATGCCATACCTGGTCCATGCCAGCGTGGGACTGACTCTGGGAAGTGTCCTTCCCCAGCCCTGGGTGCCCACCTCCTCCCTCCTGCTGAGTCTAGCAAACACAGAGGGTGAGTCAGTTCACTTTGCCAGCATGATGGAAAATAAATTTGTTCTCTCCTCCGTCGCTTGGTTTCTCATCGAGTCAGTGAGCTGGATCATGCTACAACAGCGCGCTCGCTAGAGCTGATGCAAGAGAAGCGGGAGCCGGTGGCCTGAGGCAGGAGGGGAGAGCAGGGCTGCTCCGTTTGGTGCCTGCCCGATGGATGGATCAGGAGCCGAGTGAGAGCAGGAGCTGAAGAACGCCGCTCAGACACACGGAGAGGTGTCTGAGGAGCCCCACGGGTTATCAGAGGATCCGGGAGAGGTTCAGCGGTGAGAGCAGACCCACTGTCGCTGTGATCCGAAGGCAGGGTGGCGAACAGTAAAAGCTATTTCAACAAAGCTGTCATTCTGCTGTCGGTATCTTCAGGCACACGTTGGGCTGGGCTGTTTTACTGGGAAGGAAGATCAAAGATTGGAAAAGCCACAAGAAGCTGTCCTCTGAGAACGAAGGAGCTGAGCTTTCCTCAGGGGATGGCAGCGTTGTTTGTCTGGGAAAGTCAGGATTTATCTGGGCATGATAGGAAGAGAAGGTTTCAAGGGTTCAAGGTTGCAGCTGTTTCACAGTGCAGGGGAGCAGAACTAAGAGGAAGGATTTGAGTCCTCCTTAAAGCTCTCTCCTTAACTTGAGGTTAAACCAACAGGCTGGTGAGGCAGACACGTTCTTCCCAAGCTCTTTCCTGGTAGCGTACCTGTGCACTGCACCCAGGCAGCCTTGATGAGCAGACTGGTATTGGATCCACTGGGAAGTCCTTATTTCTCTTACAGAATTTATAGCACAGCTAAAATACACGCCATATGCTTTAAGCAGCTGCACAGGAATAATTTCCTTTTAATTGTGCTTCAAAAATCTTTTAATCGCAGCAAAGATAAAAGAAAAATGGCTATTTTTACTTTTTCTTTTGTCAGCAGCAAAACGAACTCCCTATTTTTACTAATACATTAAATGAAAATGTTATCTTTTTATTAAGTAATTTATTAATACAGATAAGTCACTATTAAGAAAGGAAAATGGAGCCCACTGAGCGCAGACCCCACGCTCTTCCCTTAGCAGCTGGTGGACTCTTGTGGAGCACAGAGCAGCCAGAGTTCCGTTGTAGGGGCTTCAAAGAGTGATGCCACTGCACAGCGTTACTGGTGCTGCCCGCAGTCACCCTTGGATGCCAAGGCAGCTACTCAAGAATATAGCGTGGCTTAAGATAATGGTACCCTAATGAGTTGTTGTCGTGTCCTTCCCTTTGTTTAATACGTTTCTTACAATTCTTAATGGTGTTTTGATAGCTCGAAGTAATTGAGGAGAAATGGAAAAACTTTGCGGTGCAAAACAATCAGACAAAAGATGTGGGAGCTTTGCAAATGAAGGGCGATGGGTGCCTCCTTAAGGCAGCTGTTTATTAAGAACTAGAACAAAACCCAACTTTTGTTTTAAGCAGTTTATTTTTACTTCTTAAGTTAGTTCCAGTGCAAGCCAGTGAGAGCTTCATCTTCCATGTTAAGGTGGCTAATGAGAGCGAGAAGTGCAACTGAAGAGCAGTGGGGACAAGCAGAAGAATTAGGACTACAACGTTCCTGTTTGGTGTGGGCGTGCGAACACGTGGGCTGGAGACACTGGGGCAGTTGCCCCGCAGGTGAATGGCCAGCACTCGGTAAAGCCGCAGGCACAGAAAGCGACGTGAGCCCTTCACCAAGGAGTTGTCTCTGGGATCCCAAGTTGTCTAAAGACGAAAGAAAAATGCAGCAGTGCCGAATGATCCAAGTTGATCTGTCAGGAGCAGCACATCGTGGCCATGGGGCAGTCTCGGGGTCTGCAAATTGCTGATGTGCTGGTATCTCCTGGGTTTAGAGAATTTACGTGTCGATGCCAAATGCGCTGGTGTCTGCCAGTCCCAGCTTCCTTGCAAAGAGCTTTGTCTTCCTGGTTCACCTCTACATTCAGGAGCACAGTGGTGCAGTGTTCTGTCTGACTGCGGTGGATGAGACGACACCACGTACAGGACAGCACAGAAGAGCATCCCACATCGGCAGACCTGGATGTGCAACCCAGGTGTGATTTGCAGGGCAGCAGAAGACATCAGACTTGAATCAATGCTGAAGTTTCTTAGTGTATGAACAGTAACAGTTCCAAAATAAAGCCACACATTTTGCTTCTATCTTTTTGAACTTGACTGGGCATAGCTGATATGGAAGGAGGCTACGGTCAGATAAAACTACATTCAGCATCTTCCCTGATGTAGGTGTCCGGCTTTATGGTGCTTACCTAAACGTGGAGATAAAACTGCTCATTTCAGTGATAATATTTTGATTTTAGCCGAGTCTAGGAGGTATTAGACTTGATAAGATCAAGTGTTAATATAGACTTGATAGATCAAGTGTTTCTAAAATAGGCTGTCCATGCTACTGGAGTAGCATGCCAGTAGTATCAGGCAACCAGATGGAGATTGGGAGCAGACTGAGGTCTTCATGGGCAAGCTGGAGAGAAATGATTATCATAGAATGGTTTGGGTTGGAAGGAACCTTAAAGATCATCTAGTTCCAATCCCCCTGCCATGGGCAGGGACACCTCCCTGACCACAAGACAAGGTTGCTCAAAGCCCCATCTAACTTGGTCATGAACACATCCACTGATGGAGCATCTGCAGCTTCCCTGGGCAACCTGTGCCAGTGCCTCACCACCTTCAGAGTGAAGAAACTTTTCCTAATTTCTCATCTAAATCCATCCTCTTCCAGTGTGAAGCCATTACCCCTTGGCCTGTCACTACAAGCCCCTGTAAAAAGTCCCTCCCCAGCTTTCCTGTAACCCCCTTCAGATACTGGAAGGCCACAATATGGTCTTTCTGGAGCTTTCTCCTCTCCAGGCTGAACCTCCCCAGATCTCCCAGCCTGGCTCCCAGCAGAGGGGTTCCAGCCCTCCCAGCATTGCTGGGGCTCCTCTGGCCCCGCTCGAACAGGTCCATGCCCTTCTTATGGAGGGGAAGGGTGTCACGCAGCCTCCGGGTGACCTTGGTACCCTGAGCAACATCTCAGGAAAGCACTTGACCTGGAAAAATAAGGTGGATAAAGGGAGGCCTGCTCTGAAACCAGTGTCTCGCTGCGGCTCCCTCCATGTAGCTCCGGTGATATTTTAAAGATGAAGAGTGTGCTAAGGAGGGAGGATTCCTAGTGTCTCATTTCTGTTATCTCAGGATAGCGCCAGTGGTATTATCAAGACAAATAGTATGCCAGAACTTAAAAGTGAACATATGTTTATGGGGGTGGTGGGGAATACAGAGGTCACCGTTGTTTCTTTCTAGTCAGAGAAGACATAATGGGGCCTGGTTTAGATAAATTAAGATTTGGAGCTAAGCTCATGTCAAGACTACGCTGGTGTAATTATAAGCTGACTTCTTTCAGGGTCCTTGAAGTTTTTAGAGTCAAATAAAAATGTTCAGCAAGAGTTTTATAACGGAGTTCAACTGTTTTAATGTGAGCTGATTGCAGCTCATCCTTGTTGGCTCCCGAACTAATTTTACTTTGGTTTGAAAATTTTCCAGTGACCTTCCAAATACTTAGTTCCATGTCATTTCAGTGCTCTGTTTCCTCTGTTTCTGGACTTCATTTATATTTTGCTATTTTTGATGGCTTTTTTTTCATCCCGTATTTCCTTAGGCAGCTGGAAGCTGGCATACTTAATTATTCTTTTATTCCAGTTCAAGTTGTCATGGAGCTTTTTCAGAATTTTATTTAAAGATATAAAATAGTTTCAGTGCTTATTATTTTTTTTCCTAAATTTTATATAAAGATCTAAAATAGTTGCAGTGCTCATTTTTAATAGAACTATAGACTGGACAGATTGGTTTTTTTTTTGTTTGTGGGTTGGGGTTTTTTTTGTTTGGTTGGTTTGTTTTTAACATCTAAAACAGAAAAAAAAAATCTTTCTGTCTGCTTGGGTTCTTTGGAATCCTGGTTCTGATTTTGGGTAGGAAAAAAAGGTGTGAAAGTTCCTGTGATTTACAAACTGCTTCCATCTGAAAGTCTCTGATTTCCTTGGAAGATGTTTTAATTTTGTTTTGTATTTCACCCGCTGTATAGCTGGTGAGGAGTGAACAAACCATACCTTTTGGAATACTGAAGGAGAAGATAAATAAAAATGCCCTTTATTAAAATGTGAAAAAATAAAAGGGTAATAGTAACAGGACGGATCTGTTTTCCTTTAGAGAAATGCAAGCATTTGAAATGCTTTGGTTTTCAGAAAAGGGGCAAATTAATTTTTCAAAATACAGTAGTGAATCAGTTCTGTAACGCTAATTGTGTTTAATAATAGTAATTTAAATTTGGCTGCACTCTGCTGAGCAGCAGCGAGAGAAGATTGTACGTGGGAACGTTCAAGTCCAGAAGTCTACCATATGGTGTGCTCTGGCCTTCCCAGTCTGTCTTTATGTACCCATGAAATATCTCAACTGCAAGAGCCTTTCTGATGGCTGCCCCCTCCTTTCTCGCCCGTTCACAAGCGGTGTCTGATACTCCCAGGCATTGATTTGCACTACCCGGTGCCTCTCTGCCTTTGGCAGTTCGTTCCATATTCTAATTTCAAATAGTCTTTGTGTGAAAATGTTCTAACCGAATTACTTATGTTCTCATTCCCTAATGAGCATCAGTCCATCTGTGATTGCTTGAATTCAAATTAATAAATGGGTTATTCACAACCATCAATCCCTTGCTCTCCAGCACGTCGTACGCCCTGTGAGATTCCAGTGCCTTTCCGTAGCCTTTCTGGGTAAACTCTGAAAAGCAAATGTGCCCGGCCTGTCTTGAAAATTTCTCTCTCCTCTCCACATCCTCACACATTCTGGCCTCTGCTGCTTGTTTATCATCTTTCCAATACCTACCTTTATTTTTTAATTTATAAGAATAAGTTGCAGGCAGGTCAGGTTTTAGTTGTGCTACACCTCCACCAAGCTACAGAAATGAATCTGGATTTTGGGAGGTGCAAGCAAAACAGGGATTTGGTTTGTTTCTCTAAATACAGCCTTGTGTCACAGTAACTTGTCTCTTCACAGCCTCTCGCTCCAGATTTCATGGCTGCTGCCAAACGCTGTGCAGATGCTTTCAGTGTCCTTATTTTGCTCCTTGACCCCTCCCCTCCTGTCTTTTCAGGGTTTATATGTTACGCGTTGTGCTTCTGTGTAATTTCTACAATTGTCCTTGTCCTTTGGTTTTCTGGCCTTAATCCTCTCCGTAATGATCTCCACAAGTCACTTATCAGCCATAAGACTAATCTATACCAGTCACGTGGCGTTCTCGCGCTCTGCTCCTGAGCACTTCGCCTCTGAACTCCCTCCATTATTTTAATCATCTCCATTGTAGGATTTCCCCACCCCCCCAAAGAAAACCCCCACAAAACAAAACAACACTCCAACAACCTTCCCTCTGCAAAGTGGTTTGCCTACAAAGTAAACAGAAGTGGCACCAAAGCCGACCCCGCAGCGCCCTCCTGCTTATCTCTCCTCCTCCCTGCGCCGCTTCCCCTCCCGGGCACCCTCTGCAGCCCCGCGGGTTCCCAGCACCGCTGCTAATTCTGCACCATCTCCTGCCTGGGCAATGAAATATCAGATACTTTCCTGAAATACAGACCTAGTAAACTCTAGTCCATTGTTTCTGCCTTATCTACCAAATCAATAATGTAGTGAAAGAATTCAAGGACGTTTTTCAGACAGGACCTTCCTTTTTTAGTAGGTGGTGACGTACACACCTCTAAATGGTTTTGTAACATCAACTGCTTTTCAAATACCCCAAAGAATTGATACCAGGCCTTTGTAGCTGTAGCTCTTCCGATCCTCCCTTGCTTTTGATTAAAGTATAGGAACAATAATCTCCGTACTTTTTAGTTTCCTGATTTCGCTAAGCTGCGGCAGAACTGTGTCAGGCTTTCCTGTTCCCCTTTCTGTCTCTTTCTGCTTTGGGGTATTAATTCAGTGGATCTGGTCTTGGGTCAGTTTGGTTGGGTTTTGTCAATATTTACTATTTGTAAATCCTGTTTTCTGGTGGATTAGGAAAATACGTATTTCCCAGAAAAACTTGCTGTGGAGTAAGTATTTTATTCTCAGATCCATAAAGCTGCTGGGCAAGGTGTAAAATGAACTTCTAGATGAAACTACAGAACAGGCGGTGTGAGGTAGTATTTCCCTCACCTGTGCAGACAGCATCTTGCAGAGCTAGTATTGTGTGTGTTACAAAACAGGAAGAGAAGGCAGTCAGAGGAGCCTGGCCGAGCTCACGAGGGCAAGGCAGTAGAGGCTCTGCAGGTCTGTGCCTGAGCTTGATCAGAAAACTTGAAGATTCACAGTTGTTTGGTGTTAAGTATCACAGGGTGCCCAACAAATACATGTTTTCATCCTTTCGTAGGCTTAGTGGAAATAATAGAAAAATACATTTGCCACAATAAAGGCCGAGCGCGCCACGAGAAGTGCTCGCGGTTCCCACTTGTTGTGTTAGATCTTAGTCAGCGGTGAAGGAAAACAGTTGTTGAGGAGAGAACCTGTCTGGCAAATACCATGGTTTTTATCAAGGTTTAAAGTAAAGAATCACAATAGGCAGCAGCGTTCATAAAAATACTGGTGCTTGCTATTGTGCTGGAACAGGACTTCAAGTTATATTCAGTACCAGAAATACTGTTAGAAGCAGCTGCACACAGGAGACTCGGGTTCCCTTTTTATGTATTAACCGGTTCGATAGGAAATGTATTCATTTATTTGTATAACTCTGAGTGTCAGAGCTGTGTTGGAACAAAGCTAAAAGGATTCTTTTCTCATCATCCCCTTTAGATTGACGCATTGGGTAAAAGGAGCAAAGAAGCAGAGGCAGCCTTCTTGAATGTGTATAAGAGATTAATTGATGTTCCAGGTAAGCAAATTATTTCCTTATTCTGAAAAGCGTGTGGTTTTTGTTCGTGTGAATGCTACGGGGCATTTTTTATTACCTTTGATAAGGTAACTATGAGTGGTGGTTTTCTTCTGAAACTGATAGGCTCCAGAATTGTCTCTGATAGAAAGAACCGTAACTAAGGCACATTTCATGACTTCCCTTAAAACCGTTCACTGCATTTACATTTTATTGTTTGTATGAATCATTTTATATTATTACAATATTGTGTGATTCTCAGTAATTTCTTTATTAGAGGGTTCAGACATTTTTCACCAAAAAAAAAAAAAACATCTTGGAGCAGCAATGTTTGTACTTTGAAAGGAGAGAAAATTTTTCATACCTTCCAAAACCAAAACAACAGCCTCACTGCAGAGGAAATCACTACCAAATTTCCACTCTGTTCACTATAAATGTGACCATAAATTTTATTCAAAGACCTTTATTGTCTGTGTTCTCAACTTTCCTTTATGTTCAGCATCAGAAGTTTCCAGTTCATTTCTTTTTCCTCTTGGGGAGTTGATATTTTTTCATTTCCCCAATGGTAGATAAATACAGTCTGGAAAGATTCTGTGTTCTGCAGCTGTACCCAAAGGTGAGAGGGAGTGAGGAGTCCAGGTCTCCCCTTCCTAATGTTGGCCTGGCCAAACTGCTGGTATATGGCAGTGTGTGTGTAGGAATTTATACTTTTATTAATCATTGATATTATATATATTATTCAAAATACCTCAGGAGAGGTTTTGAGGTATCATTGATACTGCTAACAGGTTTTAAGGCTCCATTGCAAAGTACACCCCAGTCTTTATTTGCTTTACCTTTTAAGGAGCACATTTCATAAGAGCTTCAAATAAATTACTCCTTGTTTTCATGTTTTGTTTACAGTTAATGGTTAAAAGGACAGTGTTTTTCAGATGCTCAGAGCTAACATTTATCATTTTTTATGCTCTCACATTCATAGTCACATAGCACCCAGTGGCCAGCACCTGTTGGATGAAGTGCAGTGTCTGTAGAGAGATGCAGCAACTTGCCAGACCCAGACCACGCTTGGTTCAGAAATGCTGGGTTTATGTGGTCTGTGAGGTTTTGTTGATTTGTTTCCTGCTGATACGTCTGCCGGTGCTGTGGGAAGAGGAGGGTCACTTGGATGGGCTCCTGACGGCTGCGTGCAGGGCACAGTTTGTGCTGGCATGAGCAGCACAGGCAGGGGATGGGCTCTCGCAGCTCCTTTTCATAAAGGAAACCCCTCTGTGAAAAAGCACCCAACACCTGCAGCCGGCAGGTCCACCCTGCAGCACTGAGCAGAAGCTGCAGCCCCTCAGCCGCACGCTAACGCAGCCCAGGCTGCGCGGTTCCTGCCGTAAGTTGGGAGGAGAGGAGGTTTGATTTCTAAAGGTCTGGCTTTTTTCATGACCGAGTAGTTGTGTCAAACAAGAGCTGGGTGGGATCCTTTGCATGCTCTCGTGCAGAGGGTTTTTTTCTGAAGCCTGGCATCACCACAGGGGCTGGGATTTGAACCGAGGCCTCGGGGAGAAGGTAGGACACATATCCCACCTGGGCTGTAGCACCTGGAGCTGTGGTGCTGAGGGCCATGGGTCAGTGGTGCCCTGGCAGTGCTGGGGGAAGGGTTGGACTTGATGAGCTTAAAGGTCACTTCCAACCAAAACAACTCTCTGATCTAAATGGTGAGGAACTTTTTCAATGCTTGTTCGTAGGAGAAAGAATATTCTCCTTTCCTGCATTCGCAAGAGCAAAATTTACACCCCTTCTTCCATGCTCCAGTCTCCCTCTCGCCCAGCCTTCCCCTGCCTGTGCCTTATGTTACGTGTCAGGGAAATATTTCTTTGATATTCTAACCACACGTAAAAATTTTGGCCTGGCAAAGCTGCGAGTGCGATGGAGTCGGTGGGATTAGAACTATCTACAGGTTTTAGTCCCGTGCTCTATCTGCAGGCCTGAGAGGCACCGAGGAGAGCACTGATGTTACTAAAAGCAAATTCCAGGCGCTCAGGGAGGAGTCCGGCCGGTCTCCTGTAGCTGCGTGCAGGCGTAACAAATACTCACTGTTTACAACACACGCTGCAAAGAAAAGGAAAACGGCCATCAGGAATGTATGGCGCTGGCATTCGTCACCACGTGGCAGGGCTGAGTTAGGCTTGTGCTGTTTGGGGCTTGCTGCGTTGTACTGGGTTTTTTAGTCCACTCTCGTCTCGCATAGACGTCGACGTTGGGCATGGATTTGATCTTTGCAGGTGCCTTCCAAGCCCTAACACGATTCTGTGCTGTATCCATGGAGGGCTTTCCTTTGAAAAGACCATCAGTGTTGATTTATCACGTCTTGTTTCGCCTCCATGTGGCTTTACATCTCTTTTGACCTGTCCATTTGGTATTTCAAATATTTAGGTGTACTTTTAGCTCTAAAATCCTGCTGTGTTTTCTTTTCGGTGCGAGCAGGGAGCTGTGATGTTTAGAGGAAGCTATGACTGGAATGCTGCAGAGTGGTTATTTAGCATTAAAGCATCACTGTTACGTGACAAGGGTGCAGTTTTATCAGACTTTCAATATCCTTTATAGGACCGTATAATAATTGCAGCTGAAGTCTAATTCCCAGCAGCCAATTTTATGGTTCTCGAGGAAAGTGTGTATTCCTCTCCTCAGTAATAACGTGCACACTTTATATAATTAAAAAGGGCTTCTATTTTAATTTTACTATAAAATGATCTGTATTGAAACTCCAGCTACGGTGCTTTATGGATTCAGCTAAGTTTAATGATTTTCTTTCCTGACTTGACCAGAGTTTTCACTCGGGCTCACCAGTAAGGAATTTGTGGGGAGGGTGGTATTTTACTTGTAAATTTTCCTATATTCATCAGGGGTTTTCTCTTCAGAAGATAAACCAGACCTTTCCATATCTCTCTCTGGCTTTAGGATACCATTAAAATAGCTTTATCATTGGTTTGGGCTGCAGATTTATCCTTCCTAAAGCAAAGTACATGTCAAGGAAAACAGTTTGGTTTATGTACATTTATACAGCTGTAATTCTCACTCAGATCATCCTGTCTTGCTTGAGACTGAACATTTTTAATTAATGGAATTAATTTTCTCATTTAATTGCCTTATTTTCAGTATGCAGTAGAGAGCTAGAGAAAAGTGAATGCTGCCACATGAATTGCACTAATCAACAAGGTTGTCACAACTTACCTTTAAAAATAATGTGAATACATTTATTTTGAAGTGAGGGGAGGCTGGGTCTGTACTTTGAGGAAGCTTTCTTCCATCTGTTCAAGCTTTCTTTCTCTTTAGTTTTATAAAATGAGTGGATTGTGTTAGCACCCTCGGCTCTTAGGGTCTTAATCTGGCAAACACTTGAAGTGAAATTGGAGCCCTGTTGTGTAAGTGTTTGGAGGAGCGGTGTTGCCTCGTAGAGCCAGTACATTCATAATTCTGTTTTTCTAAAGCTTGAAATGAAAAATATTAACCATTAAAAATACTGAAAATCAACTGGTTGTCTTTTAAAAAGGAACAGTGTTCACTATATTTTCTTTTTGAACAAAACTTGACTGTAATTTTAAAGTCAAAGTCAAAATGTGGAGCCCCAGAGTGAATGCCAGATGACAGTAGCTGGATAAACTGGTTAAATAGAGTTTCTCTTTATGCTGTGTTTTATTACTCTGCAATTACCACACAATGCCACAGTTGGATTTGCTCAGTTTTCAGTATTGCTCCTGTTAAGCACGGCTCTTGTGTAGGCAACGAAGAAACAATTCTGGCTTTAAACAGAAAATCTGCTTCCTCGATGTGGTGACAATTAAACCCAGTTTGGGTTCGGTTTCTGTTTTCCCATAAAAGCTGCTGGCGTATCTTTGGCAATCCTGCCATGAGTTTGCCACCCAGGGGGAGTACCCGCAGAGCCCGTCATCTTCCCCTTCCTCTCTCCAGCCCACGGGGAACTGGGGGTGCCCGGGCTGCAGGCGCAGCAGTGCCAGCCCCAGCCGTGCCCTGGCACCCCGTGCTCACCGCCGCTGCCTCCCCTCCCGCATGGGGCTTCGCAGAACTGTGTTCCAAACCCTCCCTGGCCGGGGGCACGGCGCTGCAGCTCACCAGCACCCGGTACAAACGGAACAGGAGGACGTGTGGTGCTTTTTCAGCACACGCAGGGCTGAGAATCGGGGTAGGTTAATGCAAAATACGGTTTGGTGGGGAGTGCGCAGCCTCCGAGGGTCGAGCCAGTGATGGTGTTCATTTCTGCTTAATGGGAATTTTCTCATCAAGAAACTAAACAACTTTTATGGTGTAAAAGGGGATGTATGGGTGGTTTTATTGGAGACTCTTCATAGGTCTCTTTGTCATCAGATTTGCTGAAAGTTTGGTGCAATATAATGTGTGTGATGTGGATTTTAGCTCGGAGCACTTGCTATCTAAAGAAAGTATAGAATAACAGAGAGGGTAAAAAGAAGGAATTTTTTTTTTTTTTTTTAATGTGCCCTGTCAAAACAATTAAAGGCATTAACAGTGGGAGGTGACTGAAGTGGAAGTTTAATCTTTCCCTTACTCCTTGCCGTCATAAACTGCAGGCCCTGCCATGAGGGCGGGACCTTGCAAAGGGGTCTGGAGGAAGAGCAGGCTGGGTCCAGGGGAGGTTTCCACCCACCCATCATTACATGTACTATTTTTGTTTACATATAATCACAGCTCAGCGTTGCAAATCCAAACTGCCCTGCTTAGGGCTTGCTTTTTCCAAGGAATGACTTAGCTGAGAAAACACAAACTTCTTTTAAAATAAGTCATCAGCAAAGCCCAAAGTGCACGCCAGGGAATTGCTTCTGAAGGCAGAAATGAAAATCCCTCACCCATAGAGAGAGCTTCGTTCCTGCACCACAGAGCCCATGCGAGCAGCAGCGTTTGCTGCTGTGCTCACTACCAGCACTTGTGCTTATTCACAGCTTTGCAACACCCTCCAGACTTGTATCGCTGTTTGGGCTGAGCGGAGACTTCATTTAAAGTATATTTGATCTAAAGTTAAAAGCAAGAGAAAAACCAGGTTTGATTCCCCTTCTTCCCCCTCGCCCCAAACGATAAAATAAATAATTACCTGCTGGTTATGTTGGAGGTCCCCGATGTGTATGTTGTATTTACATAGGTTATGTGATGCGCTGGGAGTGTTTTGGAAAGCAGTGTAATGTTAAGCAGGAAGCAGAAGGTTAATGCCAGCCCTGGCATCAGAAAGGCTGCGTAGACTTGGACATACCCAGAAGTTGGGTGATGTGTTTAAAGTGCAACCTGAGCGTGCCCGGCCTTTTGTGCGGGTTGAGAAGAGCTGGTTGAATGTGTATTTAGGGGAGATGTAAAGAGGGGGAGAGGGGAAAAGAGGTTCACTCCAAGGGACTCTGTTAGGCGTATCCCAAACTAGAATACTAAAAACATAGTTTGAAAAAGTTCAAACTTATGAGCACTCTTCACTGGGCTGATAGTTAATTGTTTGGAAAACCTCTGCCTAAAGAGCCAGCTCAGGTTATATTATTCCTTGAGTTTGTGGCCTATCAGGATGGATCAGCACAGGCCATTCTTGAGAAATGTTTGGTATCCTCACAAACACTGTGAGCAATTTCAGACAGTTCCTGGTTTGGTAATAATATGTGTCAAAATGGTCACCCCGTTCCAAATAAAAAGCATTTGAATAAAATTGAAGGAAGACATTTGATTCTATTTTTGCTGCTCCTAACTTTGCAAGGGAAATGAATATTCATAACATGGGCCTTTGCTCAACCTTAGAGGGAAAACACCATTACAGTGAGTAGTTTTAGGAGGAACAGAAGCAAAATGAACTGGCTCATGACTAACAGAAGGAGCGCAGACACCCCCGCAAACAGAGCAGAAGGGTTTCTTTCTAAACACACTTGAAAATCTGATAAAATTAGGCAGAAAACTGAGTATAGTTAATATTCACTTGAAAGAGTGAAAAGTGATAAACCACTGCCAGCAGTGATTTTGCTTGTGCCTGTATCCCATCTGAAGACAAAATCCTTGAAGCTTCACCAGTACTTTTAGGCCAGGTAAAATAGCAGAGTTGCATAAATGCGTGGCAGAAAGCCCCGGTTCTGGGAGCTGGGTCTGGAAGAAAAGTGTGTCCAGGAAAATGTAGAGACTGAACTGGTGATTTTCCCCAAGCTGTTCCGCAGACCTTTGCACACAGCAATGCCCGAGGTGGGGGTGAGAGGGGCAGTTTGGAGTCCAAGCTGCAGACGGGGGATTTTGAGCAGCCTTTTGGTAGGGTCAGCGGCTGCTACTCTTCTATTTTTCAGAAGGGTCTGACTCGCCTGGGATGCTGCTCCAGCCTTGGGCTAGTCCAGTGCTGAGGAAT
This sequence comes from Megaceryle maxima, assembly GCA_024605025.1. Taxonomy (NCBI): domain Eukaryota; kingdom Metazoa; phylum Chordata; class Aves; order Coraciiformes; family Cerylidae; genus Megaceryle; species Megaceryle maxima. The sequence continues at coordinate 20,938 of JANHGN010016624.1, forward strand.
GTAGAAGTAGCTCATAATCACTTCAACCCCTCTGGGGTTTAAATTCAGAGCCAGAGCATAAAATCCAATTTTGGATCTGTACCAGCTGAATGCACCCTGGTAGGGCACACTGTGAGCATTACAGAGTTATTTTCAGATGAAGCACAAAGTCCTGGCCGAGTCTCGTCCTTAGTATTCACTCACTTTACCCTTACGTTTTGAAACTGATGTCAAAATAACTAAAAATAGCTCTCTGCTACCTGAATATGTGGTTTAAAATTTGGCTGATCGCATACTTCTTTTCTTTCTTTTTTTTCTTTTTTTTTTCATTGAATTAATAATTAGATAAATTCCTTTATAAAAGCTGGGATAAATATTCGAAGGAAGAACTATCCCTAAAGCATGCACTTTAAAAAATTTATTGTGTGGTTGTCAAGCCCTATTTTACTTGGTAGGCTGGAGGCACGGAAGGAAGAGGGGAGGTGCAGATAAGGGGAGGGATGCAGTGAATAGAAGCAGGAAGAACATGCAGCGTAAGAGGGAAGATACCTCTGCGGGTGGCGGTTGTGTTCACCTGGAGGTGAAAACTACAGCACACTTCAGAAGCTGTTGCTTCAGAGAGTGGGGCCAGAGCCACCCTAACCCCAGTGACGGGCACGGTGCTGCGTGTTAGGAGCAAGAGGGGCAGGCTGTGGTTGTGATGGGGAGTACTGGACTTTGCCTCTCTCGGTTGCAGGCATGTGAACTGGAATTAGAATAAACCCCAGCTTTTGGAGGGTTTAGTGCTAAGTCTGTTCAGAAGCTTTTAAGAGAAAGAAGGGATGCTTGTGGCAGAAATGCTTTCAAACATAGCGGAAGGTTCTTTTTTTCATAATCTCAAAGTAGGAGAAACGAAAACTTGAGAGTACAAGTGATTTTCTGTAGCTGTCCATTGCTTGGCAGACAGCTCGGTGTACAAGTCATAAATTCCAATGTCTTCAGCCATTACTAGAATATTAACCATCAAACTGGCACATTTTCAGTTACAGTGGCTTCTCTTGTAACTCATTAGGTCCTTTTCCAGCTGGCATATTAGAGTGCTATAAAATACTGTATCACCCATTATGCAAACTTCATTTTTAATATTTTTTTTTTTTTCTGAAGATTTATTTTGGTAACTCCTTTGCAAATACAGGAGACTACGGTGCAATTCCTGAAGGAGTCAGTCATTTACTCAGCCTTACTTGACTTCTTTAGATACCAGGGTTGAGATGCAGCTCCTTGTCCGAGGCAGAGCCAGAGCATCTTTCCTGCAGTAGCCGCTCTAGGAATTCTAGATAAATAAAGGATGTATTGAAATAATAACCCACAAGATCTAAGAACCGCAGCGTGGCAAAGGGATCTATATGATTGTGGTCAATTTGGGTCTATACCAGCTCGCATCGTTCCACTTAACCCTGCGAGCACTGGAGAGTGCCGCCACTGAGACCTTGAGCTGTGATTAATGGGGAGGAAAGGCGCCGGTTTGCTGCGACCTCTTCCCGTCCCCGCACAGAGCGGTCGCGTCGGGATCGCTTTGCTGCTTTACTGCTTTCAGAGGTCGGCAGAAATTGAGGTTCTGCTTTTTGTGCTGGTAAGGAAAATGAGAGTCCCTCACCCTCTTGTGGGCGCTTTAAATTCCCAGGTATAGCCCTTAGGAAATGCTCAGACAGCAGGAGGGTGAGGAGAACGCGCAAAGCAGAAAAAAAATGAAAGGAAGAGAGAGATCCCAGTCCCGTGTGATGGGGGAGTAAAAAAATATGTGTAATTCTTGATTGAAGGAAGAACCTTTTCATATTTTTTATGAAGTGAGGGGTTGGAGAGATGATGAGCTTTGTTGCAAACGGAATTACAGCTATAACTCTTCTGTCCCTGGGCTACCAGAGTCATAGGGGAAAAGGAGGAAAGCTATCATTTATTCCATGAAATCTTTGTCTCAGTCTCTCTAGGCTATTTCAATTTACCCCTGAAATTTCTGGGGAATAATTAATGAATTAATTAAGTACGCTGTGAGGTGTTTGAATATTCAAAAGCTACAATGTAATTATTATTTTTTCTAAAACACATTTTCAGGTTATTTTCAGATACGCAGCCTCCCAAGAAAGCGGTTGCTGCATCAGAAGCTGATAGAGCTTCTTCCTGCCTGTAAATCAGGGCCCGTCCTCCGAAAGAAACCCGACTGTTGCAAGGAGCCAGCGGTAGGGCTGAGCAGGACGCAGTCGGAAAGGCAAAAAACTCCTGATTCGTGATGGAAGTATTTTGACAGCAGAGCTGAACTTCTGGCTTTTTAAAGAAAAGTTAAATCATGTTAATAAAGTTGTGTTAAGAGGCTATTTTTTTTCCCCTCTCTTATCATTTTGTGTGGGCGTTTCTCGTGAGCGATCGCTAAGAACGCTTTGCTTACAATGTGGTTTAGGCAACAGAAACACAGTCTTGTTGAAAGCAGTGCATTGCCTTCGATGGATTATTTTTAGATCCGAACCTTAGGAAACACATTTCCAGTGATATAAAATATTAATTGCCCCTCTAGTTCTGGCACTGTTTCATAACTTGCTTTTCTTAATGTTTCCAGTGTTATGAGCCTGTAACGAAGAGGGAGGAGGGGACTTAGGAAAAGTCCTTTGTTTTGGAAAAGTCTCTTCAGGAGCTCCATTTTAAGATACTAGAGGAACAGTCGCTGCGAACAAGCCGAGCCCGCTGGCCCTGGGCAGGGGAGCGCCGGGTGCCGGAGGCTGTTGCAGCACCTGACACATCTCTAAGGGTCGCACCGAGCCTGGGGACGCTTGGGGCCGGGTGACCGGCCTCCGTCCGGCCCCGGCCTCCTCCCCTCCGCCCGGCCCCGGCCTCCCCGCCCTCAGCTGCCGCCGCTCCGCTGGGCGCGGGCCGGGGCCGCCTCCCGATCCGCCCCGCGCGATCCAGGCCGCGCGTTGCCGCTCTCCGCCCGCCAGCGGCCCGGGCCGGGGCAGCCCCTCCGCCGCCGCAGGCCCCGCTCCGCGCCGGTACCGGCCTGGCCCCTCCGGCCGCCGCCTGCCCGCCCCTCGCACAGCGGCTCCTCCCCGCTGGGCTCCGCTGAGCGCGGTCCTTGGAGAAACTTCCCGCCGAGCAGCGCTGCGCAGCGGTGCTCTTAAGACGTAACGTGTATGCGGAGAGAGCGGGTAATTGGCCACAGCGCTCTGTAAATTGTACATTTAAACAACGACATAGTTTTCCCACTTCATTGGGCAAATTTTCCTCCCGCAGCCCATCCCGCCATCGGTCTCCCCGCGTTAGCGAGCGGGTTCCGGCGGCGACGGGAAGGCAGCGGAGCCATTCCCCAGGCGGCTCCTCGAACAGCCACGGCCGAGGGGGTTTTCAGCACGAACTGCCCAGGCCCAGCTCGTTTTCCCGGAGCTGAGGTGCGTTTATCCCCCCGCTTCTTAAATAACGAGGGTGGTCCCCAGCATACTCTATATCGAGACAGCTTTTCATCAGTTGCTCATCAGCATGCTAATTGCTGTATGACTAATTATGCCCTGAATTCCAGTTGATTTTCTTAATGAGACAGCTGGGTTAATTATGTAATCGTATGATTACATTAGCCTAGAGTGCCCTGGCGAAAAGTAACGCAGGCAGGAGCGTGATGTCATCGCACGAGCAGCGCGCACAAGGGGGTGCATTCATTGCTGCCTAATGACAGGGGAGGGCAACGGTACCCACAGTGCTCTTTGTGTAAACACTTATATTGAATTATTAAGATCTGTGTCTTTTTTTCCAGCTCGCAAAATGAGGGAGGAATGGGTTTGGGTTTTTTTTTTTTTTTAACTGAAACTCACTTTGGAAATTCCAGCTGGTCATCGATGGTCCTGGTTGAGGTTGGGTTGGGCTTGGTCGGAGCAGTGTGGGGGGGTGGGTGGTGAGGTGCTGTCTCTGGCTAATCATGTGCTCTGCTGTTTTGGAGATGCCCGTCGTCGTGTTTCTTTTTAAATTGTTTGTGAAGTGCGTAGTTTACATGCATAAGCAGCAGCAGGGGAAAAAAAAATCGTTTCTCTTACGCTGCTATTCAAAAAAGATTTATCATCGGGGCATGTATATGGTGTGAGAACAGGCTGAGGGGCGGTACTGCGGCTGCGTTGCACCAGCTCACTTGACGTGAAGTATTAACTGCTATAAAAACTACGTTTCCTTTATAACACAAATGTTCTTTTCACATCTGTGTTCACTGAGACATGTCCATCCACCTCCTTTGTGGGGACAGAAGCTGGTCTGCAAGGGGTCTGCTGTGGTGTGTCACAGCAGTGAGCTCAGGGATGTGCTCAAGCTGCTTGTGCAGTGGCACCGAAAGGCAATTCAGTGGGAGGTAAAACCAGGCAGATACTGGGTTTAAGGTGCAGCAGTTCCCGTTTCTCCTGCGGTAGCGCGGAGGCAGCCGCACCGGGCTCAAGTCCAGATGTGCTGTGTACAAACACAGGATGCAAAGGGCTTCTTTGGGGGTGTGGGTGCAACAAGTGGATTAGGAAAGTAGAACAGAATAGGAAGCAGTAGAAAAAAAAAAAAACATGCCAAATTTAGTATAAAAATAGACGTGTCGATTTACCCTTGGGCAATAACCATTTCACAAAACACTTTCTCAAGTTCAGGAAGATCAGATTCATTTTACCAATTTTCTCATTTATCTTGTGCCTAGCAGGGATTCTGAACTTTCTGCAAGCTAGAGAAGATTCAAACCAAGAGAATAATTTGCGATGAGTTGTCCGCATTTAAGTGTTAAGTGAGATGATTCTTCTCTTTTACAGACTACAGAAAGGGCATTTCCTTCTTTGCCTCTCTCCATACGCCAGCGCCGCTTGGTTTTTTTTGCAGTGTGTATGGCTGTTGTTTGTGTAATGAATCGAAAGTTGTGGTCCATTGCTTGTTTAAAAATTCAGTGACCTCCTGTTAAATGACATGAAACATACTTTGTCAGTCTGGTTAATACAAAGAGGTGTGCTTTTTCATGCATGCATAGGTTGGGAAAAGGAGAGGATTTTTATTGTATTTTTAAATCCACTCCACTCAGGTAAGAAAAAAGTTGTTCTGACTGTAAGTTTTGGCATTAATTGGTGTTTATAAATACTTCAGAAATCATGGGGGGTTTAGGTTGGCTGAGAGGAAAGAACACGCTGGGGCTTGCTACGAGAAATGAAGGATTTGCGTCTCTGCCCAGAATGTCTTGGTCATTTTATTGTCACGCAACGATTAGTTTTCTTTAACGCAGTTTATAAAAATGAAGTCTAAGAGGTGCTCCACTCCTGTTATTTTTTTGCATGTCCTTAAGCACTATTTAGTGGCTGCAGGCCATTAGTCCTTCAAATAGGCTCTAGTATAAAGTTTGAAGTTTAATGCACAGAGACTGTTACTACATTTTGTTTGTTCTGCCGCTGTTTTGCTACTTGAACATTAACCTTTAATAGAGCTAAATTAAATATACATGTCCTGATGAATAATTATGAGATTGCAAGCATTTTCATTTTGTACATAAAGCTTCTCGGGGATTGCAAATTTGACTAAAGGTTTAGTCATTATTCACTTTATAATGCCCGTGATATTTTTGTCTTTTAATTCGTTAGTGATTTAAATATAAAAAGCCCTGTGCTTTTGGAGCAAAATTCCTCTCGTGGGTGTCCTGCCTTTTTACACCGGGCACGTTAAAACGAGGGGGGAAAATGCACCTATGATTTTTGTGGCATTTTAACACTACCAGACAGAAATTTCATAGCTAGAGCTTAAGATCCCTGCCTGATAACGTTTTGCAGTTCCCGTAACAATTTAAGACGCCGGTGGATTGAGACAGCCCGGCCTTTCTTTACGTTCAGCAGATGAACATCGTGGGCTCTTACGGAGAAACGCTGAGCTGCAGGAGTGTGATGTAAACGGTCATCCCAGCTAAAGGTCGGCAGACCTGCGTGGGAGAAGGGTGCTGTTGTGACAGCCCGTACCCTAATTGGCCCATCCATAAATACTGCAGGGCCTTTAAACTCGTGCTACTGCTGTGACTTAAACTTTATATTTAATTCCTTACCTGTACCCCCCGTCTCTGCCACAATAACATTTTAAGTTTGATTTATTATAAATATTTTAATACTGATAATCATAACGAAAAGTATTTGGCCTAAAAAGCATAAATGAAAAAGCTATGTAGTCATAAAGTATGTATGTACAGAGAACAGATGACAAGCAACCTAGATTTTGTATTATGAACAGGGTAATGCCATAAGCTGTTGAAGAACCGCAGTAACAAAATGCAGCAGGCTGCTACTTATAATGTCTCCGAGCTCAACATAACCCAGTACTATTCTTTTATAAACTATGAAACAACGCTGGCATATTGAAAAAACACACAGGCTCATGCTTAATGTGTTAACAGAGGTACAATAGACTTATTATGTGTTTCCACAGACTGAGGGTGGTCTGAAAAATTAATGACTGTGGTGGTTGAAAATTAAGTGAACTCGCTAATATATACTGTTGTTGATCCACTGAGTTTGGTGTTTAGCATTCCTCCACAGGAGACTAAATCTTTGCAGCCATTTCACAAGAGATGCTGGCGCCCATAACAGAAATATATTCAATAATCTTTTATAAAAGTTCATCAGACTCCAGCGTTTTCCTATTCTGACTGGGAAGAACTCCCAGAATAACTGACACGTGCACACGTCAGGTGTGTGCTGAGGACTCTTCACCAGATGGGGATGAACATCAGAGAATTAAGAGAGAGGACATTCAAAATAATTTTTAATTTCTATTCGATTAGCAGTATAAGAAAAAAAGCAACAAGAGTGACAGACTCCAAAGTTCATGGAATTAGTTACATCCACGCAATATCTGTGATTATTATTGATCTGTCAGTTAAGAAGGATAGCTCAGATCTCCATGATCAAATGATCTTTTTGAGCTCTGCTTTTCAGGAGGGTACAAGTTCCTTCAGAACTTCCCTCCCACAGAAGCAGAGGTGTGTGAGGGACACTAGCTGGCAGTGAGCTGTGTGGTTTGATTGCTTTTTACCCCCAAATTCCCATTTGGCAAACAAAAATTTGAAGCTTAAGACTCTGACGTGCTTCATGTCGTGACTGTCTGCGCTCGGGGACATGCCATGATGAAGAAGGCACACCCCACTTGAAAGGGTAAGAAAGGCACAGTGAACTATCTCTGTGGTTTTGAAGCTTGCAGGATGTGAGGCGAGGAGCATACAGGAATAATGATTCAAAAGAAGGGCCTTACAGGCACTTAAAATGGGTATTAATAGAGGAAAAAAAGGACACGTGCTCTGGAATGCTTGAGCTCTAGAAGTGTTCCCTGCTATCTTACATTTTACTGTTTCTTTTTCAGATCCGGTTCCAGCCTTGGATTTAGGACAGCAGCTTCAGCTGAAGGTTCAGCGTATGCACGATATTGAAACAGAGAACCAGAAACTTAGGGAAACTCTAGAGGAATACAATAAAGAATTCGCCGAGGTGAAAAATCAGGGTAGGTTGCAACATACTCCTTCATCAGCTTTTAATGCCTGCTGAAATATGAAGACAGGGATTAAATTCAGTTTTATTTCTTAAAGATGGGGTTGACAGTAGCAGTAGCAGTGAAATTCAGGAAAGAAAGTATAATGGTCTGGTTTAGCCACTTGTGTATTCATGCCCAGGGTATGACTTTGGGTAGGCTCTTTGGCTTTCTTCAAAAGTTTCATCTTCTGTAGCACCACGTCAGAGGATGAGACTCTGCGTATTTGGTTGTAGCCTTCAGCACTACCTGGAAATTACACCCCTGACTGAAATTGCACGTAGACTTTTTATAAGAGCCGGTGACACGACTGATATCAAGCTGAATGTGGGTGTGGGTGCTTGTAGCACATGTAGGCAAACACAAAAATCCATCATTTTATACACACATACAAATCTGTACAAAGTGCTCTGGTTTTCCTTGTCTAAATCTGAAATGTGTTATTGGAGTACATTCCGCACACACGCTGCATATTGACTCCAGAGACTACCCATAGGGCAATGTAAATACAAGCTAATACTGTTTAATTATTTAAGTAAGTTTTAATGAGACCGGAGTTCATGAAAATACATGAAAATCTCAATGAGATTTGAAGCCTGATGTCTTTAAAACTGCTCAAGTTTTCTTGTGATTCAGAAGAAAGTTTCCTGATCCAGGAAACAAAATTTGCTCAGTTGGGCACCTACTTGCCTATACGTGGGACTCCTCCTTTCTGCATCTAATGCTCAGTTCTGGGTGGTGGAAAGGTAAAACTTGTCCAGGCATTTGGGAAAAGGGAGAGATTTCTTTTGTTTTTCTTAATATTATGGAACCATGGCACGGAAGTGAGTGACATTTGAAAGCTACAGTAGCAACCAAGCTGGTTCTCATTTTCAGCAGAAGGAGCGTCCGTGCAGTTACATCTTCTGGTTGAACGTGTGACGTATGGAGAGGCCGGGTGTCGGCAGGGAGGGTTCAGGCTGGGCTGCAGAAGATGTCGGGTGGGAGCTGTAATGCTCGAAGCCCAACAGCATTTTTGCTGGAAATGTTCAATAATTGCAGTCGCTGTGCAGCGTTTTCCTGAGGTTGTGCCTCCTCTATAGCCAGGCAGAACATTAGGGGTTCATGCCAGAAAGTAGAAAAGACCTTGAGTTCCAGGGTTTTTTGTTGCAACCACTCATAAACTGGCATTTTTAACTTTCCCTGGTGTGCACTAACTTCCTTTCCAGTTTGCCGCTGTAGCCTGCGTTGTTTTTCACTCCAGTGCAATAGTTTTACACTCAGCTTCAGACAGAGATTAATAAGATATCCAGGGAAAAGCCTGTTGTTGGCTAAGGGCTCTTTGATCAGTTAATCTCCCTGTTTGGAGGGCTGTCTGCGAGCTATATGGTGCCTGTAAGAACTTCTTCCAAAACTGGTCTAACTGGCAGTGGCTAACAAGCTTTAGCTGCCCTGAACAGTAAAGGCAGCACTTAGTTCTTCAAGCAATGCAGAGGATTCAGCTGTGCTTGTCCAACATGTCTGTTGTTAGGTGCCTAAAGGTAAAACCAGATCTTGTTCTGGAAGTCATCATTTTTTCCCCATGTTTGTCCACTTCTTGCATTCATTTTCCTAGTTTTGGTTCCTTCTAAAATGAAAGATTCCAACTTTGTCAAGATGCAAGTACCCACGTTTCCATGAGCTGAGCTCTCTCTGCTTCGCCGGGTACCTGAATGTTTTTGCAGATTTATGTCTGAAAATACCTGCAGCAAAGGTATCTCCAGGACGAAGAGTAATTCCTTTTGTCTGTGTGAAGGAGCATCCTTCGCTTATTCAGGAAGAGATCAGAATTTCTGTTACTTCCCGGATCTCAGAGAAGAATTTTCCTCTGCTTAAAAAAATATAAATAAAGAACATGACCCGTCCTTTTCACGGCCTATTAATCAGTAATGAGCCTCATCTGATTTTTGCATGGCTAGCAAAATCCCTCTCCTTCATTCAAAAGTCGCTGGTTTGCTGGCAGTCATTTTTACCACTCTTCTCCCCTTTTTTGTGGTCACAGTGGCCCAAGCCGCCTTCGGTGTCATTCCCAGACAGCAGACCTTGTCACCAGCTCTCCGTGGTCTGCCTTTCCAGGTCTCTAGTCAGGTCTGAAAGGATTAATGGTGCTTTTAGGTGATATTATTGAGATTTTTTTTTTTTTATTCCCCGACTCCATAGCCTTTACTTCTCACAGTAGCATTTGTCTTCCTGCAGTGTTTCTGCAGAATGAGAAACTTTGTAGATCCAAAGGTATTTTTTTTTTCCCTAAAGAATTGTTAATGGCATCTGTTAATAAGCTGTTGTCTTTAAACCAGCACATCTGTGTGAGTACACTGAACTGTATTGCTAGCAGCGAGTCTTCTGGCAATCTAATGCTTTTTCCAAATCCCATTTTTCTTACAAAGCATACTCTGCTGAATGTCCTGCTTTTCCTCTTAGGAGCCCTATAAGGATTGAGTCCTTTCCTGTGGGTGGGATCTCACGTAGGAATGGATCGGGGCCCGTTACAAGATGCTGCTCGTTAGGGGCTGTGCCGTAACTCCAGGTTTACGCATCTTCTCTCAGCCTTGAGCAGGCACAGTAAATGCAAATCAGCTTCTTTATCTGAGAGAAGGGTTTCTGCAAATTCCCTGGAAGGCTACAAGTGCACTCAGAAAGTTACAATAGTTAATGCTCGGGTGTAAAACCCGGTGTCGATGACAAGGCAGTTAGAGCAACTAGAGTATGAAGGGCTCCAGAGTGTCTGTTGAATCTGATCTACTCTTAATACAGCAGTTAAATCTTAACTGCCGTATTTTTCATCAGTTGTGGAGCAGAACGTAGCTGCATCCCAGATATGTGTTCAATTAGTGTGAGATTGCATCTGTGCATGAACCATAGTAAAACTGCCTCCTTTTACATGAGCACAGTTAGAGGAATTAACTGCCCTGTGTGTAGATACATACTTAAACCTACACCAGCACTTTATTAATCTCCACTCGGCAGAGAGCTAATTCCAGACTAGTCAATAAGGTGATATTATATTTTACAATTGATTTTTTTTTTACTTTTTCTCCTTCTTTTTTTTTTTAAAAAAGTCTTGTTAGAGGAACCTTCTTCACTCTGCTTTCCAGCAAACTCCATTGATCCTTCTCAACCTAAACACTTAAAGTTCAATTTAACATTTAGGGAGTAAAAGGTCTCCAAAGGGACTCATATCCATTGATTTTGTGTCAGAGTTGAAGAGCTAAAGTTTAAAACACACTGAGCCTACAGGGTAAGGAAAGCCTTGTGTTGTGGAACCACGTGGAGCTGTGTAAACTCATTCTTCCCCTATTGTTTTTCTGTAGAGGTTACAATAAAAGCACTTAAGGAGAAAATCCGAGAATATGAACAGACCCTGAAGAACCAAGCGGAGAATATAGCCCTCGAAAAAGAACAAAAGTTACAAAATGATTTTGCGGAGAAGGAGAGGTGAGTGCGCACGTGTGTGTTCTGTAGCTATGCTAGAAAAGGAGAGATGTATTTTTCTGTTTAATCTTCCCAGCCAGGGCTCTCCCTTCGGTGTTCCGAGACAGCTCGTCTATTGAGCGGTTCTGGCCATCTGTGTGTTTGACACGGAATCATCTGATACTCAACTTTGCACTGAAAAACAATCGCGGAAGTGTGGAAGTGTAACAAGGACAGATTGTTTCTTCTCGCTAGTGTTGGGGGTGGCGGAGGAAGGGGTTGTCATGTTTAGAAGGGTGCAGACCTGCTTTTATTCCTCACTAGCTGCATTGTCCTTTGTGACACCAATCTTTCTCTGTTAGCTGTCGGTGTAATTCAGTCCACCGTGTCCACTCGGTGTGTCACAGCACGACCGTACAGTCTGGACAACCCTGAGCTGTTTTAAGGTGAACCGCTGTAAAAGGTGCATCGTCCCTGCTTCTGTGGTAGTTTGTAAGAGAGGGAAGGTGTTTCTGTATTATCCTGAAAAGGTTTGAGTGTTCCTACATCTCAAAATTAAGAAGTATTTGAATTATTCATTACTAATTTTTGGAAGCGTCTTGGAAACATTTCTGATCTTTTGCAAATGAGCAGGAAATGTTTGATCTCATAGGTTAGTGGGCAAACAAATCAGGCAGAACAAGACCAAGGGTCTTAAGAAGGAGAGAGCTCTTATATAGGCAATAGGGAAGTTCTTATATAGGGAATAAGGAACCATCCCAGGTGAGGTTGCCAGGGCTCTGAGCACCCTGCTCTGGTTGCAGATGTCCCTGCTCCCTGCAGGGGGTTGGACCAGGTGACCTTGAAGGGTCCCTTCCAACCCAGACCAGTCTGGGATTCTGGGATTCTTTGAGGTCGCATTCCCTATCTTGAGAATTTCTTTCTCCCCTGGAGCAGTAACACTGAAGCTCTGATATGTTCAACATATTGTGGAAGCCCTTCAGCTTGCGTGAGCTTTGTAGTTGGTGGGTTGGTTGTTTAAATTCAGGTCTGAGTGGGAAGAATCTACCGGTCAATGCAAAGCTTTTTGTTAATTCATCTGTGATATTGATCTGTGGTTACTTTTTGATAAGTAGAATATAAGCAGTGGCTTTAACTCAAGTGTAATTCAGAGATACTTAAAAATAAACTAAAATAGCAGGTCTTGGAATGCAGATAAAAGTGTGTCTGAGAGAGGTTTTGAGTTCTCAAAGTATATAATTTGGTATGAAGGGAACTGATGCACGTCTCTTGCTATAAATAGTTATTAACCTGGTCAGCAGCATTGGAGAATAAATGTGTGCACCCTGTGGAGCTCAAGTGGGATGCTGGCAGTTTCATAAGCCGATTCCCAATCCCAAAATGTGCCGAATATCTTCAAAGTGATGTCATAAAAAGCAGCAACTCCTTGGAGCTGCTGGAGCAGCTCCCATTCCAAGATGAGTTTTCTAACTCATCTAGTCTAGCCTTTAGCAAAGAGCGTAGTGACTGTATGGGCAGATGATGTTAAAACGTCTATAACTGACACAAACAAGAAAATATTGCCTGTGGACATAAGAAATGTGAGCATATTAAAGGTTTGCTCATGTTATATAGAAAAGACCAATGTGAGATTTGTTTTGAAATATGTGTGGGGTTTTTTTTAAAGAGTAGCTAATAATTTGACTGTGTTTGGCAACCATTAGAGCTCCGATGAAACAGCTGCCGCCTCTATTCACTGTATCAGTTATGGCAACAAATTTCTTCATTATGACAGTAAAATGGAAATGTATCATTCTTCTTGTACTAACTTTGTACAACAGAGGGTGCTTGGTGACAATTTTCTTAATGTGTGTGACATTTCCAAAACAAATTATGCTCAAGAAAACCTTCCACTAGAGTTGTCATTTGTATAGCAGTCAGCTCTGGTATAATGTTCACAGCTTATGTTCTGAGGTGGCTACACTGTTAAAATTTTAATAAGTGGGACTGCAAAGTATGAACAGTATCACGACGTGACGTGATTTATGGGTTCTGTTGAAGCACCTTGTAGACTGTGTGGTGTTGTCAGTTGTCTGATTTCAGTTGAGACATTCAATCACTCTATCTTCCAGATTGGCCAAATACAACTAAGTTGTTTAAGATGATTACAGGCTCTGTTCTCACCTCTTCTCTTCCCTTTGCAGAAAATTGCAGGAGACACAGATGTCGACAGCCTCAAAGCTGGAAGAAGCCGAACACAAAGTTCAAGCTTTGCAAACAGGTTTGGCACCACTATTTTGACCTATACCGGTGATCAGGCTGGAGGTGAGGATAGGGGTCGTTAAATGCATCAGGACTGCGTGTGAGCCAGCGCTTGGAAGCGCAGAGAGATCCGACAGAGCTTGAACGTGCTTTGTGAATTGGAGCTTCTTTTGGGCTTCACACCTTAAGCAAACGCTTGTGTTGCAGCCAGTCTGTTGGTAAATACCACGGATGAGGCCAAGCATGAAGCACAGCTTCAGAGCATCGCTGCAGTTAAAGCAGGCCACGGAACTTTTCATCCGTGTGCTGTTTTGCTCTGGTTTCACACGTTTCTGAGCTGTGGTAAATACACGTAGTCATCTGTGTTCAGTCTGGAGCCAGCTTCTACCAGCGTGTCTTGCCTGTTGCTGTGACTTGCTTGCCATGAATTTTCATCTCCGCATACTTAGAGCTCTCTTTTGGTTTTGTTTACTCTGAGAGCACAAGAAATTTTGTTCCCCGAATTACTGCAATAAATATTTCCAATGAATAAGCAGTTTAGCCAGCTTAATAGGAAATTAATATTCTCTGGCTTTGTAAGCAGAAACTGGGAATTTTTGCAATGTAAAAGAAATGCCTTAAGAAATTGTGAAAAAACAAAAGCTGTTTTTTCTAAGTCATAATGGTAGAAAGATAAAGCAAAGGATTTTTCATCGGGAGGTGTACAGCTTTATTTACGGACGAATAAAAGAAAAAGGAATAGTCTTTTTGCTTTTCACTGCTGTTATGGGGCTGTAATGCTTCTTGTTTATGCCTTTTAGCCTTGGAAAAAACCAGAACAGAACTATTTGATCTGAAAACAAAATACGATGAAGAAACTACTGCAAAGTAAGATTTCACTGTTTTCTTTCTATGTCTTCCTTCAGGGTATCACTGCTTTTTTGTTTTGCATCTGTCTGTTGGAGACAGACGAACTGGAAGAGGTTCTGGAGCCCAAATTTGCTGGAAAACATGGTCATAATTTGGCCTCCTATAGAGAGATTGTTAGTTTTCATATTTTCTTCCACCCAAGGAGACGCTTTCTGGCGCACGTGCTGCTGCGCTTCTGGTTTCAGTGGCAGGTTCTGCAGTTACTCTGTATCTCTTGTGCTATGTATCTTTTATATTTTCTTCAGAAATAGGGCAAATTCAGAAATAAGATATTTACTGTCATCTCCCAGTCTTGGTGAAAATAAAACGTAGCTTAGTGAAGGATTTCTGTTTCACTGTTAAGCACCCTGATTCTTTCTGCTTTTGGGGGAGCAGTCATCTCTGTCAAATTCACCCCAAATGACAGAGAGTAGCATTTTTTGGCAGATTTTTCTTGTTTTCAAGTAGAATATGAAGGTAGCCTCAAAAATATATATCCTTGTCTTCTTAATGGCTACTGTTTTCAATTATCCCCTAGTTTTATTAGCAATCAGTGCAGGAAACAACAAAAGAGAGACAGACTTCTGCTGGTTTTCTTTGAACCCTTCATATTTAAGGGAAGTTAGTAATGAGAAGGAATTCTCATGATCAGCAGTTTTAAGCCCAGAGAGTCATTTCTGTGTCTGGCAATGGGATGGGAAAGAAGCAGCCGTTTCAGATGGGTGTCCCTGGCCTGCTGTGGGGGTGAGGGTTGGAAGATGCACGTCCAGTCCCAGTGGCCACCACCCGCGTCCCACAGAGCCCCAGCTTTGCTGCCAAGTAGGCGGGTGGTGGGGTGAGAGGAGCGGGGAAGCCTTGCTCCTGCCCTCACCACCAGTTCTGGTACTGGAGCAATGGTACTGGGAGCCTGTCGCAGTCTCCCTGTAGGGGCAAGAGAAGCTACAGCTTGTGCTGGATGGAAGGGCCTGGAGAACAAGTCTGATGAGGAGCAGATGAGGGAATTGGGGCTATTTAGTCTGAAATAAAGGAGGCTGAGGGGAGACCTTCTCACTCTCTACAGCTCCCTGACAGGATGTTTTAGAGAAGTGAGAGCTGGTCTCTTCTTGCAAGTAACTACTGACAGAACAAGAGGGAACGGCCTCAAGCTGCACCACGGGAGGCTTAAACTGGACATGAGGAAAAATTTGTCACTGAAAGGCTTGTCAGGCATTGGAATGGGCTGCCCAGGGAGGGGGTTGAGTCACCACCCCTGGGTGTGTTTTGAAGCTGGAGAGATGTGGTGCCCGGGGATATGGTTGAGTGGCAGACTGGTGGCGGGTAGAGTGGGGTTAATGGTTGGACTCAGTGATCTTAAAGGTCTTTTCCAACCTAAATGATTCTGTGACATGGTCTGGTTTTGTCCATAGGTAAGAGCTTTCTGATAGTGGTTACAGATGATAGAGATTTTTTCAAAAGCAGGCAAATTGGCAATGACTTTTAATTTCTTAGCATGTGGCTCTGTGAGCGTTGAGGATCTGATTCCCCACTGGGTACATAGGGAACTTGGGGCTGACAAAATCCGGTCCACAGTAGTTAAGAATTGGTGCTTGGAGTACAAACACCCCTTAGATTGGTCAAGATCATCTTAGGCACATTTTGGGTTTGCTCTGTGAGTCCAGTTGCCTTTGAGTCCCAGTAAGGCGATCAGAAGTATTTTGTTCGCTCCCAATCTCATCCTTCTCTAGGACACACACACTGACGATGTTTTGGATGGAGCCTTAAATTACTGCAGATTGCCATCCTGGGTTTTCTTCTGCAGGTAGCTGATGCTGGCAGCTCTGTTGCTGTTATTTTGTCTTGCAGTCGCTTCTGGGGGAGCAGTCAGAGACCAGGGCTCAGTGGTTGTAAGCACTGAACGTAATAACCCCTCACCCTTTTTAATGTTCTTATTTGCAAGGTGCTGGATTCACTTTTTAATACTCTTTCCCCAAGAACTATAATTTATTCTATACTGAGTGAAAGAGGCTCTCCAGAATGTTCATTTGCTTTCTGATGTGTTTCATTCTTTCAGAGATTAATGCAGAAATCTTTTCGTATCATCTTGGATGTGATTTTTACCTTATATATAGAATTACATAAAATTAGTGGCATCTGCAGTAACAAGAAGTTTATTGTGTTCTGTAGCAGGATGATTACAAAGGCTGGGTCTAGAATATAGTGATCATGGAGCTGAATCCTGAAGCAGATATTAAGTGTGTATTTTATCTCCCAAACTAATGTACTGTGAAAACAAAACTTGTAGGACCTAGTAACAGCAGAAATATTTTATCATTTCTTTGGGTATTTATGGCAGGAATAGTCCTTGCATAACAACAATCATCTGTGGCATTTGTAGCCCAAATTTTGCAATATGGAAATCTAGAAAAACATGAAAAGGGAACTGAATGTAGACAGTGAAATTGAGTCATCTTTTTTAATTGTAAAAGCTGGGAGAAATGTTGAAAAAAAACACCAATAAAAACGGTGAAAGACAGTTTGATTCTTTTCTAAAAAGAAACCCTCTTTTGATCTAAGTCTAAAAAGCTACTTGTATTGCCAATTTTAATTTTATGTTTTAAAAACATGTGATTTTTATCTTAGGCCAGAATTGTTAGTTTTACAGACATTTATTTGATGCAGATGAATTGGAGTGCCTTCAGGAAAAGAAAGAAAGAAAGAAAGAAAAAAAAAAAGATAATTGTCAATTTTTTAAAGCTAACAGTGCTTTTAAGGTTTTCAGTTTTGGAATAAAGCTGTCTTTCAACTGTTTGTAACTTTGAAAATCTTTCAAACAAAACAAAACAAAACAAAAAAAGCAAAAGAAATACACAGTAAGAAGCCTTGAGTATCAGCATTAAGGAGTCTGGGTTTTGTCCTAGCGACCGGTTGTTGTGATCTTAAAGCTGGAAATCATTCTGTCACCTTGTTTATCTTTTAAAAATGCCCCTGGTCCAGGCACTACGCGCAGAGCACAATACTGTCCAAACTTGATGCTGGAAGGTCCCTTAAATGAGATCAGTTACTGAAATTAAAATCTTCAGTCAAAAAACCTCTGTCATCCCAATCTCTACAACCCCCCTCCCCTTCCTTTACCAGTAGGTAACTGGTGTGCAGCGGGAGCGGAGGTGCTGCCCACACCCCTTCCCCGGCCCCCGCGTCCCGCAGGTACCCGCGTGCAGGGCGCTGAAGGTGTTAATGACAAAAAGAAGTTTATTATGTGCAGTCATTGCAGTCTGTCAGCTGGAATATCAGAAGCTGAATTTGACAAGATGGCAGCAGCAAAGTTTTCCATGTGTAGGCTTGAAGTAAAATGTAATTAGCCTTTATGTGCAGAACAAGGATCCATTGATGAATACAGCTGGTCTTTGTTTTCTTCTGTCATTGAGTGTGGGAGGTAAAAGTGTTCTTCTTCATGTTTATTAATACAAGATTCCTTAGACAAATGGCAAGCACAGTTTAATATTTGTTGGAACACAGAGGGGCTTGCCAAAACAGTTGTTGTGTAAGAGGATTTCAAGGTTTTCAGATTATAATCATCTCTGGGTTAAATAAATGAATGATTACTCTGCCTTTTTCAATTAAAGAGGCACATCCTCTCTCGAGGCCTGATACTGATTTTGTTTGCTGTCCCACACGTTTCTATCAGCAAACCTGGATTTAACCAGCACTAATGAGTTTGATCTGGAGATTCTATCAGAGCTGGAACTATAAAGCAAACTCAGACTTAAGTTTTGGGAAAATTAAAGAATGTTGAGTTGTTTGTTTTTTTTTTTTCTTTTCCTTTTTTTTTTTTTCCCTAGTGCAACAGACTTTTTTTTTTCCTTCCTCCTCTGTAGAAAAAGAAACATTCTTGTGTGCATTTCCTTAGCTTTCCGGGGACAAGCTGTTCTTGCTAACGTCGCTCTTTCACTTCTGGTTTGCTGCAGAGTCTGAGCAAGTGTTTGGGATTCCCAGCTGAGTGGTTCATGCTCCCAGCCAGAAGGGTTGGATTCCAGTTTTAGATCGATTCCAGAGCCACCTCTTTGCTCCGACCCCTCCTCTCCCCGAACCTAAATGAATTCTAATTGGAAAAGGATCTTTGGTTGTAGCACATACAGTAGGCTTGTTACATTACTGTTAACATGTGGGTTGAGGCTCCCTGCCTTTGATGAAAGAAAATATCGAATTTCACTGAAATGCTACAGTTTTACCAGTAAATGTTACCTAGCCTTGTGAGGATTTTAGGTACTGCCCCCCCTTCTGCAATAAAAAGCCTTCGTAAACAACACAAAGCAAAAAAAAAAATGTTTAGGTTAAGGTTGCCAGTCAGAGCAGCTCTGCTACCAGTTCTCTTACTTAGACCATTTCCTGAAAGGTGCAGGTTTTTTGTTCTTCCAAAAGCAGAGTATGCACAGAAAATGCACCGGAGAGAGAGGTTTTTATAGTCACTGAATTAGTCATCTTAAAACAACTGCTTTCAATAACTGGTATGTACTAACAATATTTTGCCTTCCCGTATAGGAAGCAGAGAATTGTTCTTCTTTCACAAGTTAAATATTACTTCTTTTTTTTTCATTATTCTGGCAGCAGATGACCCAGGAGGGTATATCGGTGTCACATCACTAACACTGTACACTGGGGCAATACTGCAAATTACCTGACTAGATCCAGTGGATTTCCTTTAGTCCTGGACTGCATGTGGATGAAAGCTAGAACTGGAAAGGAGCAGAGCACGGTTGGTGAAAGCAGGGTCTGTGAGCTGGCAGGCCCCCTTCACGAGAAAGGAGAGTTTTTCATTGTTATAGGGCCCGAGCTGGAGAACTTGACTCACAGGCTTTCAACAGCAGTATTTAAAACTCATTTTCTCACAGTGGTCGTAGACCTCGGGTCAGCGAGGCTGGGGATACTGGGGTGGGCACTGTGCACAGGTCTCTTACAGAGGCCTTCTCTGCCCTGAAGAGCTTAGGGCATGATACAGGACAAGGTAAAAGAAGTTAATGAAACAAATAGGTAAAAGCTCAGGAGTGGGAGGACAGAGTGCTGCCTATTTTCATCCCTGCATCCTGCTTGAAAATAAATCCTCAAGTAATCTGCACAAAGTCAGAGGTGGGTGACAGATGGGGAGTGCTGGGGCCAAGGCAGGCGATGGTGTCAGACAGGCAGGAGGGCTGCAGGGATGGAGAGAGCTCCTCCCTTACCTGCACGCAGGCATGAGGTGCTCGAGTCCGTGCCTGTGAGGAGAGGAAGAGGGTTTGGGGATTATATGCCCAAAAAATACAGTAAAAGAAGGAGGGGTGCCTGTGTCTTTTGGCTGTTTGAGGTGAAGGGTGCTCCTCTTCCCGCTCACTATCAAACGGACCTGTTCTTCAGGCATCAGTGTGGAATAAAGTCCTAAAGATGTGACTTTCTGCAGGGGAGGAGTGTGGGATTGGGCTGGAAGGCAGAGGACCAGTAGTCCTAGAGAATTCATGAAGGATTATTCTGCCTAAAGTTACGTGATGGAATTGGAGTTCAAGTATTCATGTGAAATCTTCTGTTACACTGGGGCAAATCTCAGTTAACTTGGACTTCAGGGAAATAATTCCCAATATCTGGTGAGAATTGAATTTGGCCTATGAATTATTTACTTTAATTTTTTTTAACAAATCTTTCTTGTTTAAGTGCTGGCTGGCACCAATATATCACTTCTCAAATGTTTGCGGTCTTCCATTTTGATGGTGCTCAGGGTCAAACTGAATAAAAAATAAAGTCGTGCTCCCTCCAGCATCACATAATTACTGTGATAGATGGTCTCAAATGCTGCTTCCCCCCGCTGAGCATGAAATACTGTAGTTAGGGTGGTTGTGTTGTACACGACGTTGAATAGCTTCTATTTGCTGTGCCTTTAAGGTCTTAAAGTTTCCTATTTCCTGTTCTTTTGATGAGTCATTAACTTCTAATGCTCATTGCTGGAATTATTGCTGTATTTAAAGTGATTTCCCTAAAAACAGGAGGTGGAGAACTTCATAGGCCATGCTTGTTACAGTTTTTTTTCTCTTCTTAAATTTCCTAGTCATACTCCCATCAGTGAAACCCCAGGAGTAGTGGTAATGGGAGGATGAGAAGAAGGGAAGATGTTACAGAGAACGAATTTTATTTTATTTTTTTTCTTTTAAGGAGAAAAAAGGAAGAAAAAGTGAATGTCTTAAAACTTACAGAAAGCTCTGTCTGCATTTTACAATTAGAGATACTTGTTCAAAGCTTTAACTTGTGCCTTTTGCAAAACTCGACAGGCTGAACGTCGCTACGTAACATTAATATTGTGCTTAAAATCCTAGAAATGAAGATGAAGGAAAATACTTGGGAGATCTGCTTCTGACTTTGATTGAAAGCTCTTATTTGAAATAGGGCTTGAAAGTCCATGTGCAAACCAGCCTTTTTTTGGGTCAGATTTCTCATTCAGCCTACAGTCAAACCAGAAAAGTCACAAGGTAGTACGGCGCAGGGAGGGAATTACAGTGTTAACGTGAAGCACTTCCCTCTGTGAAATACTGAGTGCTTGCTTCGAAATAGCATCATTAGCCTTTATTTTTGGGTAGGGAAACTGAGGCATGGGGAGTAAATACAGTGCTCAGAGCCAACTAGTCTGGTCTTGGCTGGAGTCTCAAAATATGCAGATGTGAGATAAACTACATACGATGTCCTCATGTGCTACATACATGAGGTAAATGTACATACATGAGATAGAATACAGACTGTCAAGAGTGATTTTTTTTTTTTTAAATTACTTTTAATTTCTAAGGGTGCATTTCTGAAAACTCCCCATAAATAGAGCATTTGGAGTTTGTAGGAGTTAGTGCTGTAGCCGGACTCTGTTGTCTCTTTTGTTAGACTTATAATGCATGCAATTAGTTAATGTAACTTTTTGACAAGCACAGAGGTGCCCCAGGTCCTTTCCGGATTTCTTTGTTTGTTTTTTAACCTCGAGTGAGACTGTTCAGTTCCTTTTTCTAGTATAGCCTAAAAGCTGGTGTTATTTAATGGCACAAACTAGAAAAGAATAGCCAGAGGGTATTCCAGCATACTCTAGTCATCACCCTGTTATCTCTAACCTTGGGTTGACATGACATCCTTAGGTGAAAATCTTTAAATAACTGCAAAGTACTGCAGCAAAGGACCAGCAGCATGCTGGTCATCCTGAGCACGGCTGCAGCCACGGCTCCTTCCTGGGCATGGAACTGGATGGGAGAGGCTGCAGCGTCCTTGGTGCACAGCTCTGTGAAATCGCCGCGGACAGAAGCGTCCCTGTCCTGTCTGTTTTCACTTGTTCTTGCTGGAGCCAAACCTCTGCAGGCTATTGCAAGCTGCTTTAGTCCGCTGAGCCGAAGGACCACCAGCGTGTTCCGGCAGTCCCAGTCTGCCAGCTGGAAGGGGCTTTCCCTGCGAGTCCGACTAAAGTTACGGGGCAGGTGCGCCCTTCTCCCAGGGGCACATCTGCCCCTGAGCATGGCCAAGGTCCTCAGGCCTCCATGACCCAGTCAGCTAAGCTAGATTTTCATACAGCCCTTTCATGTATGTCTGCAAATGGTAATAGTCCCTCTTTTTTTGAATGCAAAGTAGCAAATGAACAGTTATCCTGGTGCAGTACCACTTCCTGGAGAGGTCCTGTCTATGAAAGCCAAGTGAGGCACGTGGTTCTGCCGTGGCTCCTCCAGCTCAGCTACTGCTGGGCTGGGATCATGGGGAGGGGAATCGAGATCAATCCTTGAACCATCAGAAACAAATGGTTCATCTGTTTTCTGTCAGGACCTGCCCTGGATCGTACGCAGGGTTACCTATCTCCAGCCACAGAGCACAGCTCTCCATCAGGCAGTCACTGCAGTCGTTGTCTCTACCTGGCCATGCATTCCATGTGCAGACTTTCCTTACTGGCATTTACTTGAAACTCTCCTTGTGCTCCAGAGATGGATTCCAGCTGCTTTTCCCACCCCTGCGTCACGACACTGTAGGCAAAAAAATGAGTCACGTAGCGTGTGTTGTGCTCCTTCATTGAATGGAAAGAGATGGCTGTCCTCAACAAGGATGGGAGTTCAGGAAACTTCGTAAGATCCCAAACACTAAAATAGTCCATATCCTGAAAAGCAGTCTCTTTTCTGCCTTTTATCTTCTTCCCTCTGGAAAACCACATGTTTGCAGTGAGAGCCAGTGGAGCGGCTCTCCCGTGCGCCGGGCAGTTCCGTACAGACAGCTTCCCCAGTCACCCGTGCTGTCATTTGTTTTTTCTCTTGGTCTCCCCGAGGAACAGGAAGGTGTGTGCCATCCCTGGCAGCTCTGTCTGGCACAACCCTTAGGAAAGTAGCCCTGTGCTGTTTCCTCATTAGACTGGATTTTCAGCGTCTCGTTGAACACACACCTGAATGTGTCTGATCCCATCCCTGCCTTAAAATGTTGCCATGACACCACAGCTAGAAGCCACCTTACTGCAGGAACAGGGACATTATCCTCCCTACAGTTGCTTTAAAGAAGAAAAAGTGTTTCTGTTTTGTATCCCGCGGTAGTGCCGGTGATGTTTGGAACACAGGGGGTGTTCTCGTTACTCAGGGTAAAGGATACAGACTGAAGTCCTGTGCCTGCATCACTATACAGGTCGTCCCTGCTGCCTTCACAAGGGCTTTCAAACTTCTGTCAGTTTTTTTTCTTCTGCCCACCCCTGTGTGAATCTTTGATTTCCATTTTAGCCCTTGTCCTCAGTGCCTCTGGCAGAAGCAGAGCTGGGAGGGAAGAGCCTGTGTTGACAGAATGTGCAGGAGTCACCCTCAGAACTTGCACCTTTGCATTTCCCCTGTGCCCTGGTGGCAGGAGAAAAGGGGATTTTAGTCTGCAGACTTCTAGCAGTTTGGGCAGTGATACAGCCATGAAACATTGGCCCAGAAATGGTGGAATTTCTGGTAAATCAAAGACTTCTCTGAGCAGCAGTTGCAGCTTGGAGCAGGTCAGGGTGTGGGTTGGCCATTGCTATGTGTGATGCCAGAGGAGCGTGTCCTGGCTGGTGCAACCCCTTCTGATCATCCTGGAGACATTGCTTAATGGGACCTAAGAAATATTTTCTCATTTACATATCCTCTGATCTCAATTAAAAGACAATAACACCACGTGGGCTTGCAGTTTTGTGCCACAGAAAATATCTGGTGCGATGAAACCACATCTCATTATCATGATGAATGAAAAATATGAATAAGTTTTAAAAAATAATATCTTTCAATAAGAAACTGCCAATCCCCAAAATAAGGAGCTGGGAACCAGGGCTGAGAACTAACTCAGGGATTTGGAAGGGAAGGGTGTTGGCCAGTTCATGAAGCAGAAGGGATGAGGCAGGATGGTGGTGACACGTCACACCAAGAAAAACAATAGTCAACGTGCAGGCCTGTTAATAACTTCATTAGCATTCATGTAAAGCATTAAATAAACAAATGCATTTACAATCCTGCAAGCCTGATGTTATTAACCCTTAATATTTACCCAGTGTGTTTCTGCAGGAGCAGATCCCAGCAAAGGTGATGGTCTGGGGCCTGTGACAGCCTTGCCTCCCGTATTTTTTTTTAAATATGCTAAAAACTGAGTCATGGGGAGATGGGGGACGCAGAGACCGCTCAGCGTTACAGCAGGGATCAAAACTAAGGAGTCAAATCACTGGATTGAATAATGGATAACTTCTTCCCTCGTTTTGTTTAGATACAGCTTCTTGATGCCCAGAATAAACCCTAGAATTTTGCTTGCAAGTTTTAAATGCCTGTTAGTAACAAATTTTGATCAAAGCTAAATTTGTCAGAAGCTCTGCGGTAGGGTCACTGATCTTGTGTGGCAGTTTTCTAGCGGCTTCTAATAGGTGATCTTTCTTTGCTTGTGATCACCAGCTATACAACTTGTCTTCATTCCTTCCCTCAAACTAATCAACTTGATAGTGTATTTTTTCCTTCCCCCCATACAGTTTTCTGTCGGTGGTGGGGTTTTAGGCTACCCTGGACTTGGTTTGTTCTGTGCTGGCTCCCAGGTGTAAAGCTCTTCAGTTCCCCACAGACAGCATGTGCTAGATGCTGAACCTGGCCCCCTGCACCTCCTTCTGGATGACCTCCTGTGGTTGAACCACTCATAACCTGGATTGCTGGCTTGAAGTCAGTCTGGTTTCCAGCTCTACCTACACGCATATATATTCCTCTGCATAAAAACATTAATATAGAGGGAGTGCCACAGCAGCTTTTGTCCAGCAGCTTACATACATTTCCTTCCTTTGATTCAAAATTCAGGGAAAAGTGAATCTTTCTATCACGGCTGGTGCTAAGCAGAGTTGCGGGGGAGGATCATGAAACAGGGAACTTTCTTTGCATGGTTTCCTCAAGAAATTGTATTTACCCATGTTTCATTTCCTGTGTATTTCCTCATTGATAGTGTGTGGATTATTAACCTGCCTGAATACGGTGGTTATATCAGACAGATAACCTGAGGGGAACATATGGCTTTCATAAAAATCTAGCACCCATTTCCATCATCGTGAACCGTGTCATCTACCACTTGGGTTGCCATAAATTGCCGTGAAATGCGCGCAGCCTTAACCAGTAGTGAGGAGCGCGTAACTTAACCATGGAGTAACTAACCCTCTTAATAAATCTAAATTCACTCTTTGCTGGAGACACTTCAGGGAAAGTGGGAATAATTTCTGCAGCCTGTTACCCACGTGGTCATGGTAATGTAAAGGGTAGGTAGAGCTGTTGTGCAGAGAGATTCCTATACCCTGCTCTGTGTTTCACCCTCTGTGTTTTGGAATCTCTGTCTTGTGTAAAACAAATAAAAAGTGCTGCCAAGCAGCCGGTTTTGCAGCCAGAGTGCCCAGCATCCTTGTTCAGGGCCGTCATTAAAAGATTTCATGAAACAGCCTTAAAAATGAAAAGTTTCCTTTCTGAGAGAGAGAGAGATAATTGAACTCATTGATTTGTTTCACGGTTTGTTTGCCCTTTCATTCCCTTCCTGAGGTGCTGTTTGTTGAGGAATGTCTCCAATTGCCAGAAAGACAGTGGGGTGTCTAATATTTCCCCGCCAGCTCTCCTTTCAGCCAGAGCAGAGTACTGTGGCAAGCCTACGATATGAATTTTTAATGCAGAACTTTATAACATAGCCCTTGCAGCACGGCTGCACTACTCTCTTGAGCTTTCAGATTTAATGCTCTGATGAACAGAGCACAGACTTGGGGCATTCGACAGCAGTCAGGATTAACCCCTACGCTGCCAAGTGCGTAGCAGTTAATTTCCCCGCAGATTAACGCAGAGGTGGCAGGAAAGATCCCGGAAAAGTATCAGAATAACTCGGAATTTGACTCCTAAAATTATCTGTGGTTTATTTTCGCTCTCTTAAGGCTCTTTACCTCCCTGTGTTCAACAGTGCTGCAGTCATTCTGTACTGGATAAACGGCACTGTCCTGGCCACTGCCTGAGCTCTGATAATGACCCGTGCTGGTAGGCTAGCTGTCCAAAAAGGGGAAAGAATTTAATCAGCTCAGTAATGCAGCATTGTAGATTAATTTGCCATAGGAAGGTTCTTCCAGATCGTATCATTTAGTTGTTTATGCCGTGAATCGTGATAGTTTATCCGAAGGGATTTTGCTCTGTATTTTGCTCTGTTTGGAAGATGCTGTTAACTAGGTGTGGATGTTCTTAGTAGTCCATCATCTTATTTACCTAGCAAGAAGCTCAGAGCCCAGCAGCATAGATAAGTAGTCCAAATTATTACTCTTCGGGGCATTAGCACATATTTGTCGGTGTCGAATTTTATCTGTCATAAAACTGCCTATTCACTTGGCTTCTTTTAGTGTCTGGACTTCTTGCTCCTCTGCAGTCTTGCTAATAATAATTCTGCTTTACTGCAGTTAGTGCCGCTGTGCCGCTCGTCGCCTTTCCTAAATCATCCCTTTACTTATTAAACAATACCAGTCCTAATGGATTATCTGCAGGAATACTGCTCTCAAAATCCTGTAACATCTGTGTGGTCTTTGGGGTTTTTTGTAGCTGGTTCTGGGGTTTTTTTGGTAGTAGAGCCTCTCACAGTCAGGACCGGCCTCGTTGGGGGTCTCCGCAGGATTTTGTCACAAGGAAAACACAGCATTTGTAGGTTTACCTTTGATAATGGAGAAGGAGTCTGATGTATTTAAATTGTGATAGGACCGGTGTGAGCCCAAGAGAATTAGACAGGACACGGAACATGCAGAGGTGTTAATGGCATCCTGGAGAAAGACTTAGTGAGGGGTTTGTACTCTGCTGATGTTAAACCATTTGCCTGAAGCCCTTACGAATGAGACATGTGGGTTGTTCTTAACTGATACCACGGAAGTACATCTACACTTGTTAATCATAAATCAGCATCTCTGCTTTTGTCAGACATTTACACGTCTGTTTCAGATGAGGTCTTTTAAGCAGCTTGTCTTATTGATTATAGACCCAAGATTGTCTTTACTTCCTCCACTGTTATTACTCACTCATGAGATTAAGGTTTTCAAGGCTTGTTACTAAATGCAGAGATCTCGTCATTTCATTCAGTAGTTGTAGGCATCTATTAACTTCTATAAAAAAGCACGGTATTTTGGTAGAAAATTTAGTTTAAGACTTTGGGAAGGACACTTCTGTTTTCATGTCCTGTACTGGTAATTAGCTCTACATCTGATTTTTGTTGTGTCAAGCACGCTACCTAAAACGTGGCTGGTGACTCAGTTTTGCCATATGGAAAAAGGGCACCCGGGGCAAGGCAACAAACACTTCATTAATGTGGGTTGTCTTCCAGCCCTTGGATAGAAGAGGGAAAGTGCTGTTCTGAAGTTTGCATTGTCGCCTGTAAAAATAACTGTACATAAATAAAAGTAGATAAAATGCATTTGCTGACCATTCATTTGGCCAGTGCCATCCGCTAGGGCGTTCTGTGTTGAATGGAAATACTCTTCTTTCCTGGAGATGACACCGAGGGGAGAAAGAGGCATACAGCATCTGTCACGAGAGGGATGGTCTATTCCCCCCGGCCGCCCCATAGCATGGGCTTTCCAACTCATTGAGTGGGCCACCTTAACCGCTGTAGCGTTTTCCTTTGGTTTACCTGCGTGCTGCTTTAATAAGGGAGCCTTCTGCTTTTACTTGGCCAAAGTGGAAATGGTTATTTAATGGCTTGTAGCAGATTTTTACATGCATAGTGGTAGAGTTGAGGAGCATGACTCATAGGAAGCAAAAAGATCAACACATTCAATGCATTGAACTGTTTCAAGTTCCTTGCTACTGTCCTCCCCACTGGGGGAAGGAATGAGGAGTGCAGAGGAGCAAGAGGCAGAGCCTCCCAGCCTGAATTCCAGGCACGCCTCTGCCCGGTGCTCCCCGTCTTGACCCAAATCCTAATGATAACCAAACAGGGGCATTTCTAGAGTGTCTTCTCTGAGACACTTTCAGTGATGCTCACCTTCTGTGGCTTTGAAGTTTTCCTGCATGGCCGGAATGATCTTTTACTGTCCCAAAATAAAATGTTGATTTTTAAAAACATTTTTTAATTGCATATCATCTAAAGCAAGTAGCTGCTCTAGTAAGTTATGCTTTTTAATTACAGACTTTGATGAGATACACAGGCTGTGAATCAGGAGGCTGTATCTGGACTTGCTTAAAGTTGGGGCTCAAAGCCAGAATTAGTTTAAGTTCTGCTTTAAAAAATCCAAG
Organism: Megaceryle maxima; assembly: GCA_024605025.1. Taxonomy (NCBI): domain Eukaryota; kingdom Metazoa; phylum Chordata; class Aves; order Coraciiformes; family Cerylidae; genus Megaceryle; species Megaceryle maxima. The sequence continues at coordinate 48,714 of JANHGN010016624.1, forward strand.
TAAATGCCTGAACTGGCTTATATTTCTAGGGCAGAAGTTGAAATAATTAAATTGCAGCAGAGTGCCTGATACTGGTGTCTTTGAAGATCATGGTAAGAAAGTATTCCTCAGCAACATACAGTAGGTCTTTTGATAACTTCACAGTCCTGGGTTGGTTTAGATTTGTGGAGCCAGTAGGGAAATGTGCATTAGCATCGCAACTCGCCATCTGAGTGTGACAACAAACAGCTCCTGCTATTTGAACGCTAACAACTGACAAGTCATTTGGTATAGCCATTTGCCAGTTTAATGACTTAAGCAGCTTAGTTTTAATTAAACAGCAGCTTCTGTGCATGATATCAGAGAAAATAATGTTCTACTTAAAGCTGAGTTGTTCAGTGTTGTCCCTAACTTGCTGAAGATACCAGCAGCTTCTCTGTTTCAGCATTCAGCTGGTGCCTTGTCTGCCACTTCTAATGCAAGATTTATTTGCAACAAAGCCCCTTTTAGGGTATGGATGAGCCTTAATCTCTTCGTTAAGTGCAAACTCAGCGTTGCCTTGGTGGCAGCAGTCGTTCCTTGGGCAGGAGGAGCTCCATCCCTGGACTGCAGCTCCAGACGGGTTTCATCACAGGGGTATATGGGCTGGGAGATCCTTCACCCCTTGACCAAAGTGGAGGACTGGGAGCTGACAGAGGGCTAAAATTTGTGCCTTCTGTCAGAACGTGCACCTAACATGAAGACAAAGCGACTGAGAATCTGTTGTAGGAGGAGTGGAGGGGTTTTTTGTGGTGTATCTGAAATTAATTTCCCAGAGAGAAGTGACTGTCAGGAAAACCAGTCATATCCTTTACCTATCATTCCCTAGTACCTGGAAACTAGAAACCAATTTTTTCTTGGGTAGTTTTGCTGGAGGTGATAACTTTGTCATCCTCAGGAGGCATTTTACTAGTTCCAGGATTATTTTGGTGGGGAACAATGGAGGAAGCTGGCAGTGCTGCTTGCAGACACAGTTCCTTTTCTTAATTGTACAGTTTTTCATCTGATATCTTTTTAAAAAGTCTTTTTTATTTTACAAGGAGTATGTGGCTTGGGATCACTGTGTTCTTTGGCTGATGTTCCCTTACTTTCTCAAAGAGAATGGCGTAACGTGAACTTCTGCTCAGCAGATGAAGATTTAACACTTAGACTACTTAAGATTAGACCTGTAACATCATGTGTAGACAGCTGATTATAAATGGCCTGGATTTTAGAGTTGTTCCTTTTGAGTTCTGGTATCTGAAAATGTCAGCCACAGCAGACGGCTCCCCGTTACCTGATCCCTCGGTGTGCCGAGGGCTGCGAGCTCCAAAGAAGTCAAAACACTCTGCAGGATTTTTTCCATCTTCTTTATTTCTCCTTTTCATTTCCCATCCCTTCCTCTTCATCCCTCACATACTACAAAAGTCTGATGTTACACCCATGTTAACAAAAATAAGGAGGCAACCGGAGGTTTTTTGAGGTTAAGAATGTAATAAAAATCCAGAATGCACAAGGTTTTAGTTCAAATTATGCTTATTGGGGCAAGTATTTCACATCTTGAACTAGAACCTCTCGAGACTGATACAGCCTAGCATTGTCTGATTTATTTAATCACATTTACATGAAATCAGATATATTCATTAACAGAGAACATCGTGAGCAAATTGAATGAGTGCATTACTCAACAGAATTTCTGGCTTTGATAATAGAAAATACACTGTAAGTTTTAGCTTCCAGCAGAGCTGCTGTTTTTAACTCAAAAGAGCAAATCATCCACGAAGGAAATGAGCACCAGAAGGCAACTCCTATCTGTGACTTCTCCTTTCATTCCCTGCTTGATAAATAGGTGTCCAGAGCCCCTGCCACCGAGCCTTAAGGACATTGTTCATTACCCCGTAGCGGTGGGAAGTGCCCACCCGGAGGCAGGAAGGAGTGAGTGACCTGTGCTGCTGTTTGTTTAGGAAGATAAGTGATGGTCTCCATGTGGGCATGTTTGGAGAAGGAAATGTTTCCGTGTTCTCGCTCGCTTCAGACTCGGGCTGGATGCCGAGCTGTCCTGCTGCCGGGGCCCACCCTGTTGCACTCTGGTCTTTGCCATATTGTGCACAGATTGAGGCAGAAAAGTCCTTTTTTTTTTACAAGCAACTTGAACTTGTAACTGGTGGCTACTCAGTTATGTGTACATAAGCTTCTTCTAGTTGAATAGAATAAACAGCAAGTTAGTATTTGTTTACGAGACGGGTGAACGGATTGATTTCTGTGCTCCCATTTCATTAATTATTTGGGGGAAATGCTGATAGTTTATTAAAAGTAGAACTGTAGTCATAGCAAGGGGGTAGGGATTAAAGTTGTATTTTTAAATGGTGCTGGCAAAAAATACTCGCACAAAGTGGCGCGTAGTCTGTGATCAGCAGAGGTTTGTTAGTCGTTCCAGTTTGCAGACACTTAAATTTATCACGAGTCTTTCCTTGGCATTACATGTGGGTAACTGCCTCAAAATATGTTGTGAATTTTCGTGCAGATAGAAAAAAAAAAAATCACCCATCGTGTCTCGTTCTTTTAAGAATTGTAAAGATGCAGCATTGGTGGTGTGTACGCGGGTACCTGGGGCTCCCTGGTCACCTCGGCTACCCCAGGAGATGTTCTTGTTGCCAGTCACAAAACGAAGACAATACAGTGACTGTCTCAATGTCGTGTGCTTCAGAGCTTATGTTATAAAACAGTTGATCCTTTTTTTTCTACTTTTAAGGGCTTTGTTTTGTACGCTGCTGCAAATACATTTGCTGCACGCATTAGTCATTTACAGCACTTAGATCCTGTAACTATTAAATTGTTAACATTTGGAGCCAGCTATAATTATCTTTTATTATTATTATTTTTAATGGGCATCTTGCTTTCTTTCCTCTCTAGCTTTCCTAAACATTTGAGGGATCTTTAAGGTATCTGTTAGAGTGGAGCAGCCGTCCTTTCTTTCTGTTGGATACTGTTTGTTTTCTTATCTTTCTTAAAATGCTGTGATCACTAAGAAATTTTTGTTTGCATGAACTTTTTGTTTCTCTTGAATGTCTAAAATGGACATTCCAGGGCAAAAGGTACCTTAAAGACATAGCCCTGCAAAATCACCTTCTTCCATGACTTCTTTGCATTCAGGATGTGGGAGAGCAGCTGTGGCTGGACACCCACTCCCCATGGAGCAGCTCTGTAAACCTGATGCAAATACCAGTTGGTAGAGATGCTCGTTAGTTTTGATACCTAAAACAATGTAAGAAATTGCAGTTACCAGTATTAATCGCTAGCTAATCTACTAAACATTCTTCTTACCCATGTTTCAGTTAGGAACACGGGGTTCTCTTTCACTTTTATTTAAAAAAATAGAAAAATTAAAATTTATATTAAAAAATAAAGAAGGAAGCCCTATAACACCAGCCCTATAACACCAGCCCTATAACACCAGCCCTATAACACCAGCCCTAAGTTGGTTTTTCTGATGCCTTATTTGTTGTTTTTTTTTTCCATATCAGAAACCATAAAATCTAGAGGTGCTTGACCTCAGCATTAATTGCATTTCATTTTGAGTGTTTCTTGTTCGTCTGGGAGGCTGGAGGGCAGGAAAGACGATCACGTTGATGGATCCAGGGGACTACCACGGACAGACATTTCTTTGAGCTTCTAATTAAGACAGTGCAGATCTCAGAAGTGGTGGAAGGCTCTTGGCTAGGCACAGTGCAGCCAGTCAGGCTGCAGTAGTACTAAGTGAGCTCTGTGTTGATGGTCTAGATCAGTGATTTTCGGCAAATTCCTGTAATTCCACTGGTTATTGCTAAGAGATCACGGGAAGACCCGTGAAAGGCAACCAGTCATAAACTGTCAATGTGCTATAGTAATGTTTCATCTTTTGATGGAAAACTCCAGGTAGTCTGAAAGTTAGAAAGGTTAGAAATGACTGTTGTAGATCCCCCGGTGTATGAGTTTAACTGGGGCTTGATCCTTTCAACCCTGTTGGATAACTAACAGCGGTGACTTTCTTGTCTTCCCCTGTTCATCGCCGTCATGCTGTCACGGTTCTTGTTGCAGTTTTAAATATACAGTATCTTGATGTTGAGCACGTCGGACCAGCTTAACTCATCAGAAAACCATTTCAGTACAGGGCTCGCAACTGATAATGGGTGTACTTTTGCCCTCTTCACTGAAAGATGTTGGCCACTAAATATAGCAGAGCGAGCTATTTTTGATTATGTAACATCTCTATCTGTCTGTACCCTGATTAAATAATCTATTTTCTCGGCAAAGGAGTAGGAGTTAATTTTCTATTATTGATCAAACCCATATTTTAGCTGTGATACAGATGACTTAGTTGTCTCGCTGCCTGTTGGATTGATTTTTGTCACCGCCTCGCCGTCAGCGATGCCGTGGCACCGCGGTCGCGCGGAGCGGAGCCGGGCAGGTCGCTGGCAGCAGTGAGATGTGCCCGGCATGTGCCCGTTCTCACCCGGGTCAGTGTTCAGCAATCTTCCTCTGTAATGTATGGTAGGTAAGCCTTGCTCTTTCTCTTAACACTTTCTGCTATTGTTTTTTGGTGGTTTTTGTACAGTATCTGTATTAACTAAACTTTTTTTTTTTATTTAACATTTCCCCTCACACGCTTTTTCTCCTAGCTAATTCCCATTCCCTTCTATTTTCTACCTAAAGAGCATTGGTATTGCAGTAAGGTTAGCTGTACTGGATACGCTAAAATAAGCTAGGTGGCCAGGGCCTGTGGAAAACTTCATTATTGACCATTTCTGGGAACAGATTTAAGGAAAAAGCCTCCCTGGATTAAATTTCTGAGCTTTACCATGTGTTCGTTCATCCTGCCCATACAGACCCAACCCACCCACACCTTTCTTGGGTACGTGACAGCAGGGTGGTCTTACTTCCAGTATTACATCCAGTAAAGTTTTGTTGCACGCTTCAGCCCGTGGCTTGGGAAGACGATGCAGCAACAACAACCTGGACGCGGTGGGGGAAGGAGGCAGAACTGTGTGCAGCTCGAGGGGCCAGCAAGTCTGGCCCCATCCTCTCTGTTTGTATAACACTTCAGAAGCAAAGAAAGGTTCCCTGAATTACTGATTTACTACTTAATGCCATAAAAGGAGCTAAGCCTAGAGAAAATAGCAGAAGACTCAATGGGCTTTATTTGGAAAGTTGAAGGATTTTTTTTTACATCTGCTGTGCAGGAACTGATGGCTCAAACTGTCCACTTCGGGTAGAAGAAGGGGAAATTTCCCTGCTCTGGGGCTCTGCCTGTCTACAAGTCCATGCTCCAGAGAAGTACCCAACTGAACGCAATAAGCTGAGGACAGAGAAGCCACATCTTTGCAACTGGTGTGTCTTCCTGGGGTGTCCTGTTGAGCACAGAGCCTGGCGTGTAGGTCCACAGCCAGCCCACGCATCCGGCTCGGCAGCTTACGGGTCAGCCCAGGAGAGACCACGGAGCCGGGCACAGGATGTCACACCTGGAGAGGTGTGGGTGCTGCAGCAGGATGGAGAGGGAGTGGAGGTGGAGGTGTGACACATGAGACAGTCGTAGCCTTGCCTTTATACCTCCTGAGGTCAGGGAACAACCCAGAGAGAGTGTTTGGCCATTGAAGCTCTAAAGATCTTGAACTTGCTCATTAAGCAGATGCTGGTTTAGTGGCTCTAAGACCCGTTGGTTAGAACTGCATTAAAAAATAGGCAAATGCAAAGGGTAGGCCGGTGTTGTCCTACCTCCTTTCTCTGCTGCAGCTGCTTGTTATCTTTAGGAAGGATGGTTTTCATCCATGGAGAGCCTTCTGACATCAGCGTATCTTCCAGATACAATAGAAATGTTGAGGAATTGTTTTTAGCAACAGAAAACTGTTATTTCCAGTTCAAACTCCCCTCCTGTAGAAATACTAAACCTTCTATATTCTGTAAATGTATATTATAGAATATATATTCTATCTTTTGATTTAAAGTCATTTTGCTCTGTAGTATACATCTAGTTTAGATTGTGTGTAGATGGGCAATCTGTCAATCATATTAGGGAGCATCTCTCATAATTCAATACAACTGGAGGCTTAAGTTAGAAAAAAAAAAAGGAGCAACTCTATGTATTCAGCGAAGATTTAAAGCTAAACTATGCCAGACACTGTGCCAGACACTGTGCTGGTGCTGGTGATTCGAGTGAAGCTGCACCAATTCGCACCGGCACCGCATCTCATTGGGGCCAAGCTACCTTCCAGCTTCTCAACCAGGTAAAACTGCTGAGGGCAACTGGAGGCTGTGTCTGCTCTTTGGGGTGCCCCACTGGAGTGAGAGCAGAGCTAGAGGAGGGAAGGGAAAGAGAGGAAGGCAGCTCTTTCATCTGAACACCAGGAGGTTGTTCGGTGTCTCAGGCATCAGTCTCAGTTAAGTAATCATCAGTACTCTGTTAAGTAAGAATGAACTGGTGCTTGTTGTGCAGATTTAGACAATTCCTGCCTTTTCTCCTTCCTCTGGTTTGTCTTCTCTATTCTGTGCTCTCCTCTTCCCTCCTTTGTTTCTTTCTGCCTGGTTTTTTGCAGCTTTGTCACTCAGCAAGATTCATGCTATCAATGGCTATAACTGGAACTGCAAAATGGTGACATGATTGCAATTTGACAGAAGTAGTCTTTCCATTCACAGCAAAGCTGGAACAAACTGGAAAGAGAGAAAACCATATTGGTAATTGGATACATTATAATAAAGACAGCAATCATCCTGGTTGTTAATCTTCTGCATAGCTCATGGGAAAGGTAAAACCTACTGCAAATGTACAGCAAACACATCTCCCATCATGCTTTATGCTATTTTCAGTCCATTTATTGGATAGAAAGACATCAGTTGCCTTTATCAGAGCCCATGTAATGCTGTTTTCTTCAATAGGCAGAAGAAAATACTTGCTTGAGCAGCCAGCAGAGAACAGGCACATCACTTGTGCTCACTTCTAAAGCCAAAAGCATCTAAAGCATTCCCCAAATACACATCCCACTTGAATGCTGTTACTGCAGAATCCACACTTAGCTTTTCTTTTGCACCGTGTCTATCTCCTTTACATAGATAAAGGCAAAAGGTAAAAATAAGCAGCGTTTGTATCCAGATTCAATCACTAATTAATGCTTTTTTGTTACCCATCATAAACCACTGACCATAGACATTATCCTGTTTGGGCTCCTGTTAGTAAATGTGCTTGGAGGGATATGTAAGCAGCTTGGTAAGAAACAGTAAATTGGAGGTTATTGGCTTGGTGAGCATATTTATCTTGTTTGATGCCAGTAAATACTTCAAAAGACCGTGTAGGATGTTGTCTTATACTCCATAGCACCAGTTACCAAAGTCAGACTGGGTAGAGGGGACAGCAAATTCAGAGAACTCGAGCTTTTCAGCTAAGATTGGAACAGGTATGGATTTCTCTTCTTTAGGCTGTTCTGTTTACCCTAATGCATGTTCAGGCCACTGGAAAATTACCACTCTCCACAGGGTAGGAGCTGACGGTCTGTCATTGCTGGGGTGGTAAACAGTAATTTTCCCTTGTTACGTGCCTGTGGAGTGACACCTGTATGTAAAATTGCTGACTGTACTGGTTTATTTTCAATCTGACTTAAATCTGTTTCAGTGAATAGACTGAGGGAAGTTAAAGAAGAGCATTTTCTGGGTTCTTACAGTGATGGACAAAGATACAGAATAAATGAGTGGAGAATCAGCTAGATAGCGAGCTTTTCCAAATTACTGAGCTCCTCAGCTCTTCCTGCTGTTCAGGAGAAAGAAACTCCTAAAGATGGATCTGGAATTCGTATCTTGCTGTAGTAAAGCTTGTGAACAGTGGCCAATGTTTGAGGTTATTTTTGTTTTAAAGAAAACAGACAGAAATATGTGATTTTAGCGTTGATGTAGAATGAGGGAAGATCTTCCTTTTAGGATTGTAACTACTCAAAACCTAGAGTAATTTTTCAGGTGTGACATGGTGATTTAAAATAAAGGGAAACTACCAAAGAAACAGCAAAAAATCCCATGACCTTGCCAAGATCACAGAATCACAGAATGTTAAGGGTTGGAAGGGACCTCTGAAGATCATCAAGTCCAACCCCCCCTGCCAGAGCAGGACCAAAACTAGAGCAGATCCCTCAGAAATGCATCCAGACAGGGCTTGGATGTCTCCAGAGAAGGAGACTCCACAGCCTCTCTGGGGAGTCTGTCCCAGTGCTCTATAACCCTCACAGTAAAGAAGTTCTTCCTCACGTTGAGGTGGAATTTCCTGTACTCAAGCTTGATATATGTGCTGATTTTACACATTGTAACTCCAGCGACATTATTGGGTTACAATATTTGTGTGTATCTTTAGAGGATCTTTAATCAACACACGGACAAATCTTCCAGATGATTCTTCACAGTTTCAAGTATTGCTGCTCCAAAAAAAAAAAAACCCAATGACACCTAAGATGCCTGCAATTAAGGTTTCTAATTTTGGAAAAATTATCTATTTTAACTCCCATCAGTAAAAATAAGTGAATTGTTGCAGGTGCTGTATTTCCAAAATGCCAAACTATCTATTATTATTATTATTTACTTGGAGAAACAATTATGAAACAGCTTATGTGAGTTGTAGAGCAGCAGAGTTCATCTGTTAAGACTTGGTCTTTAAGGAATTTCTTATTTTATACTTGGTTATACATTTTTTCTCAAGTGAAATACAAAAAGGCAAGTTCTGCTCGCGTGCAGGAGCCGAGCAGCCTGTCTGTCTGTCCGTGCACACGCAGCCAGCAGTAGCACTGCACGAGCACAGCCTTCAGCCTGGCTTCCGAAGGAAATGAAGCATCCATGAGCTCTGTTTTCCTGCCAGCCTGCTTGATGATCAGCTTGCCATTCGTCAGTTCCCCTCCTAAATTAACTTGGGAGCTGATGATTGACTCCAACAGTAATTAACAGCATTTTAAATCCGCGGCACAGGGAGCTCTGGTGGATCTTGTAGGAATTGGGAATGGATGGGAAAGGCAGACAAATAATCGGTTTGCGTGGAGGGCTGGAGGTTGGGAGAGCAGCAGTTGCCTCTCCTCTTGCTGCTCTATCAGCCACCTCTGGGTTGCTGGAAAGCTTCCATAACCTGTGTTTCCATTTGTGGGCTGGGAGGTGAAGAGATGACATTTAGGGGATGAGGGAGCGACCTAGAAACATCACAGGAGGAAGTAGCAATGGGGGGCAGCTACAAGGCACAGATGGGACAGCTGATACCATTACAATAGATACTGTCTAAACAACTTTATAGGAACAATCGATAGGAAATGGTGCTTTATTTGTATTTGGGCTTACGGGAGAATGTGTTATTTTATCCACTGGCTCACCTCCATGTAGAGCATCCCAGGAAGCAGTGGGCAAGGCTGTCAGGTAGAGCTCTGGTCCTTCCAAATTGGGTTCTTTTTTTTTTTTTTTTTTTTTTTTTTTTAGAATCACAGAATCATCAGGCTTGGAAGGGACCTTCAAGATCATCCAGTTCCAACCCCCCTGCCATGGGCAGGGACACCTCCCACTAGAGCAGGTTGC
>JANHGN010016626.1:0-19273 GCA_024605025.1 Megaceryle maxima
TTCAACTGCCACAGGGGCCTGAAGCCCCGCAGGCAGGCACCTCGACCCCGGCTACGGAGCAGGCGCTTGGCCAAAGGTACCATCAATGCCACAGAGACAACTCAGACAAGAAGGGCCATGGACTACGCACCCGAGTTACAGGCGAGCCCACTGTAATTCAACTGCCACTTGGGCCTGAAGCCCGACAGGCAGACGCCTCGACCCCAGTTACGGAGCAGGCTCTCGCCTCAGGGTACCGAGGGCCTAGAAATAGGTTGCTTGTGGCTTCCATTCTCCTGACTGCGCAGTCACGCTATGTGGGCTGGCATTGCATGGCATAGTGCCACCGGTGCAGAGACCAGGACCCCCGTTAGGGGGCGGTCCCATGGCTCAGGCTTCCAAGGAGCTCCCCTTCCTCCAGAAATGGGCAGCCTGGTGACTTGCTCTCACCTTACAGGGCAGTCACAGTGGCCGTCAAAAGGGGTACCTTGGCAACAGGCCAAGGGAGCAGAGACCACAGCCCTCCTTACAGGGAGGCCTCACAGCTCCGGGCAACAAGGGGGCTCAGGAGCAACAGGGAAAGCCAATCTGCATCCCGAGCTCTGCCTACATGGAGGTGACCGTGTCAAGAGTCCCTTTCCTTCTCCGGCGTCTTCTGTGACTTGCGTCTTCGGCCTCAGAACTTGCTTGCAGAGTCTTCTCTCTCATTGCTTGCACAATGTTTAGTCTTCTTGCTAGTAGACATTTATGTTTTATTTCAGAACTCATAATCTCTGCTGTGTTCTGCCCTTTTTATTTTATGTATTCTGGAAAATAGAGATAGCATTTTCGTCATGTGTTATATCATGTATTTTTTAAATTTTTTCTATTTTTTTTTTATGAATACTACTACATATCTGATAGTATTACAGGAATTTCAAGTGTGACATGTACATGTGTTTTAGTAACTAAACTCATAGTGCCTGGTAATGCGTCCCTGTGTTTCCCCTCAGCAATGACATTCTCAGGCAATTTGTATACCTGTGCTCAGTAACTTATTTGTCCCCTCCCTAGTAGAAGCCAATCGCTCTTTCTTGTACTTGTGTACTATATATACAACTTTTTGCTATATTTGTCTCTCAAAAGTATTATTTTTGTAACACTTTTCAGACCTTTCAGTAAATTCCTTTTCATGAAATGCATGAGGAATTCCTACCACAATCCATTTTTTAGGTATCTTTCTTAGTAGCTCGTAGTCTTTCATGTATTTCTCATTTTTATCATGTTTCCCATCTGTTTACTCAGAGATAAACCTAATAAATAGTTAGGACATTTAATTTCACCTGCTACTTCACCCCCTCTGACCCATTGATAATCTACATGCTTAAAAATTCTGTTCTGTTTCCTTAGGCGAGGGCAGGGGGGGCGGGACTGGGTGGCACGGGGCTCAGCACCTCTGGCCGCACAGCGGAGGAGCCTCGACCCGGATGGGCGCTCCCGTCCGGGACGGCAGCTGCTGCTCCCGCCGCGGAGCCCAACCGAGCCCCGCCCTCCCGCTACACCCGCAGCGGCAGGTGCCCGCCAGCTGCTCCGAGGGGCCCGCACGCTCCGCCCCGCCCTGGGTGGGGCAGCCGCGAAGGGAGGGGCCGCTCCCGAAAAAAAGGCGGGAAACACAAACAGCCTCTGGCCCCGTCCCCGGGGAGCGCTGCCCTCCAGCTCTCTCCCCTCAGCACGGGGATATGTACCCAGCCCTGATAACAGAGGCTGGTAACGAGGGGGAGCAGTTTTTAAGTCTTTCCTGTGGGAAGTTGTTATTGAATAGTATGAGTTTAGTTTGGTGGGGTTTTTTTTTTGTCATGGGAAAACTTCCCATGTGCTTGTTAACTCTTTTGGAGCAGGTCCTCTGTAAAGCACTGGGGCTTCTCCCACGGAGTTCCTCGATATTGCTTGTGGAGGAACAGCCTCCAAAAGCAGCCTGGAAGGCTTACTGGCGTGTAACCGGTGTAAACAATACTTCACTGTTTTTGTTTTGACCATGTTTGGTCACAGCAGTTGCTTTCCCAACACGGCTGCTGTGTATAAGCCACGCTGAGGTGCCCAGCCAGATGCGATCCCCCAAGGGCACATTTGACCGTCGTTCCCATAACGAGTGTTTTTCGTTCCAAGTTACCAACTGATAACTTGGTTATAAGCTTTAAAGACTCACCCTCCCTTAAAGAGGGGCATTTATGAGCCATTCCCTTTCCAGGCCGTTCTTATCAACTACAGAAATACTACGGGACGGGACGGAAAGCACCCGAAACAAGTCGGCCGGGCTGGGCCGGAACCCCGCGGCCGACGTAAAGCAGCCGGGAGCCGACGGAAGGGACGGGGTCGGTCCCTTTCTCCTGTCCCCGCCCCGGAAGGCGCTTGCTCCTAGTTCCGGAGATGGTGCTGCTCAGTTCAGCGCTCTGGCTCCGCAGCCGTGTCACCGACCGCTTCTGGAGGGTGCAGGAGGTGCTCAAGTATGCCCGGGTGAGTGTCCTCTCGGCCCCCGGTTGAGCGGCTCAGCGGCCCCTGCGGCCGCAGCCCCCGGCGCTCCGTCCTCGGCCGCCTCCCGGAGGTGACCCGTCCTCCCCGGGTCCAGTGAGCCACCCGTCGTGGTGTTCGGGTGTCCGCAGGTCCTTCCCCAGCAGAGGGGAGTCAGGCAGCGAGCAGTATAGTGGCTCTAGAGCTGTGAAACGAGTTGGTGTCAATGTAGCGTTTTCTGGGTGCGGAAATTTATCTCTGGGGAAAGCTGGAGGCAATAAATGCGCTTGGTGTTTGTACCATGACGGCGCCTGTGTGCATGTGGATAAAAGTGAGCGCCCTGTGGCAGAAGAAATGCAAGCACTGTGGGGAGGACAGCCTTCAAATACAGCGTGCTCTAGACTCGTGTTGGTTGTGGGGATTTGTTGGGGTTTTTTGGTGTGGTTTGTTGGGTTTTTTGATTTTTTTTTTTTTTTTTCATTGTTTTCCCCCTGGATCCACAGCCTATAGCTAGCTCTGGGTTTGGCTTCCTCCTGTTGGACTGAAATTTTTTAACCTGTTCCAGCTTGTTAGCTTCAAGTTTTCCATGCCTTAAAATAAGGAACAAATACGTTCGTTATTTGCCAACAGGAGACTTAGCTTTTGTTTCTGAAGTATTTTGTGATCCTTGGTATGAAGAGGTGTGAAACACAAATGAAATACATTAGTATTACTGAGGGATTTAAGATAACTGAACAAACCCATCTTGTTTTTGTTTTAGCACTTCCGCGGAAGGAAGAACCGCTGCTACAAGCTGGCTGTTAGAAGTGTTCGGAGAGCTTTTGTGAAGTCTACAAAGGCCAGAAGAGAGAAGAAGAGATTCCTAAGAGCGGTAAAGAGCAAAACGTTTCATGTCAACATTGAAGTGGGGAAGGATCAGAACTGAAATGGCAGTTTCCTGAGGGATTCTCCCAAACTATTTTACCAGTGGGTGAAAAATACAAGTCTAAAGCAAATGCCATCCCTCTGTGACCTGAAACGGCTCACATTCTGAACTTGCCTGTTGCACTGAGACTGTAGGTCTGAACATGTTGTGTTTACTAAGTGTGAGCAGATCAGAGTGATGACAAAGTTTGCATTTAAGATATTTGATCATTCAAACTGTTAATTTTCACTTTTTTTTTTAGCTGTGGATCACTAGGATTGAAGCAGCTTCTCTTGAGCACGGTTTGAAATACTCATCTTTCATAAGCAATCTGCTTAAGGTAAGGATGGTACTTTAAGAACAATTACTCTTGAAAGGAGAAATTGGAGAATTTATCCTGGTGAACACTGTTGCTCTACGCTTTCTTCTGTCCCCTAAACTTTGACTGCGCACTTTGCGGGACCTGTAAAATGTTTTTACACCTGTTGCGACCACGGGCGAGAAGCGGCAGCTGTGTCTTCTTTTACTTCAAGGAATTAAAAAATACCAAGCTTGAGTTAGCAAAATAAACCCCAAACCCTAAGAAATCTCTGTTCTTTTCACCACCAGCTCACGTTCTGGGGAGTGTGGACAGTGCAGAGTCAGTGCCACTGCCCCATGTTCTTAAACATGCTGGGCAGTTGGTGTTAATTTTGCTGACACTGGAAATGTGACATTAAAACTTGCTCCTCTTGACACTGATCCAAACAGACAGGTTGTGTTTCTGCTGCTTGAAGAGGAACTATATATAAATTTATAGCATGTTTCAAAATGTTGTGTCTGTTTCAAGTAAAGTGACAACTTTAGAGGTTTTCTGATATGCTTGGAGAATATTCTACATTTTCTGACAAGTTTCCTGCATAGAAATACAGTTCCTGAAACTTACACGCTGCTTCTGCCAGTGACTCTTGTACTGTAACCCAGAAAATCAAGTACTGCCTAAAAGCTGTTTTCTTTTTTCCCCCTGAAAATGCCTGTCCTTTTGATTCTTGTCTCAGAGCAGGGGTTTTTTTGTTAAGGTTCTCTGTTAAAAGATACCAAAGTACCGACCTGTTTTCTCTAACATTTCCCTCTCCAAACATGGTTTGTGGTGCTGTTTAACGTCGTTTGGAGTGTTTTCATCCTGCAGCCTTTCCTCCTCTGCTGCAGAACGCAACGTTTTAAGGTACCAAGCAGATACTAGCTCAAGTAAACTCGAGCATGTGCAAGAATTCAAATGCTGTGGATTAACTCGTTACCATGGAATTAAGGCATTCTTCTTGGTTTCTACCAGACTTTGAGAAAAACAGGAAATAAGTAAATAATAAAAATAAGTAATAAATAAATTTTAAGGGGTGGTTTAATGAGACCACCCGGTCACGTAGCCTTGCCTGACAATGCTCTAATAGTCCCAAAATCCTACAGACTTGGAGAAAAAGGGGAATTTTTGCCTTCAGACCTCTGGGAATAGTGAAGCATCACAGTGTTGGGGGTTAAGTACTGTCAGTTTTAGCACCTGCTCTTCTCACCTTCAGTCCCAGGTGGAGCTGAATAGGAAGGTGATCGCAGATTTGGCCATTTACGAGCCAAAGACCTTCAAGTCCCTGGCTGCCTTGGCGCAGAGGAGGAGGCAGGAAGGATTCCTCGCCGCCCTGGGTGACGGGAAGGAACCGGAGGGGATCTTTTCGCGGATCGTGAGCCACCATTGATGTTGGAGGAGCCAAACCGCGGCGGAGGGAACTTGTGCCGCCAAGGGCAGAGGGGTGGCCGCTGCCCCCGGCGGAGCTGGGGCTGGGATGGTCCCGGGAGGTCGGGGCGGGGCTGGGTGGGCAGCTCGCTCCTCGCTCACTGATTCCCCCCCGGTGCTGTTGTCACCGAATCGCGTTTATTTCACAGCCGCTGTTCCGGGGTGGCGGTGGCTGTCGGGCCCCGCGGAGCTCCGGGCGGTAATGACGTAAAAAGCGTGCGCCTTTTCTGCGTTGTTAACACCTGAATAAAGATGTTTTGTTTGTTTTGCGTTGGTTGTTGGGGGGTTTTTTTTGCTTGTTTTTTGGAGGTAACTACTCCTGGAGAAGCAAGGGGGAGAGTTTGGTGGCTGCTGGTGCTACTGGGGGGGTGTCTCTGCACTCGCAGGAGCATCCCGGCTCTGGAAGGGCTGTCCCCCGGCTGAGGCCCGGGCCAGGGACGAGCAGGCCTAGCCGGTACCGAGGGCCGGAAGTTCCGCCCTTTCCTCCCCCATTCAAATTCCCGACGAGTGCGTCACGCCGCTGCATTCAACCCGTGGAGAGCGTCATACGTCACAGTGGCCCGGGCCAATGGGCGGCCGCCGCTGCTTTTTGCGCCCCACCAATAGGAGCCGCCGGAGGAGGGGGAAGGGCGGGGCCTGGGCAGAGGCACCGCCCGGTGGGGGAGAAGCGCTGAGCCAGGCGAGGCGGCGGCAGCACAAAATGGCGGCGGGGTCAGGCAGCGCGGCGGCGGCGGCGATAGCCGTGGGTGGCAGCGGACCTGCGGGGCCTCTGGCTGCCGGCGTTACGGTGGCGGGGTCTGCCCCAGCGGTGAGCGGGCCGCCGGTGCCGGGCTCCGGGGCGGTGCTGATCGGGGACCGGCTGTACTCGGGGGTGCTGATCACGCTGGAGAACTGCCTGCTCCCCGAGCACACGCTGCGCTTCACCCCGTCCATGAGCAGCGGCCTCGACCCCGACACCGAGACCGAGCTGCGCGTCACTGGCTGCGAGCTCATCCAGGCAGCCGGCATCTTGCTTCGTCTGCCGCAGGTGGGGCTGGGCCGCGGCCTGGCCGCTCGGGGCGGGGAGGCCTCGGCGGGGCGGGCGTGCGGCCGGGCGCCTGCGCTCGATGGCGGGGGAGAGCTGGGCCTCGGCGCGTCGGCTGAGCCGCCGTCGGTGGTCAGGGGCGCGGGGAGGGCCGAGCAGCTGCCCTTTGGCCGGGGGTTGGGGAGGCGAGAGGCGCTGGGCCTCCCCGCGGGGCCTGCGGCCTTCCCCGCCCGGCTGGGAGCAGGAAGCGGGTGATGTAACCGCCTTCCTGCGCCGCCCCCGCCGCCTCCCCGGCCGGCGCGGACAGGGCGGGTGCTCCCGCCGGGCTCTTGGGATCGGGGCCTGAGGAAAGAAGGAACTCTCGGACCTCTTTGAATTGTAGCGACCCCGGAAAGGTTTTGTTTCCTGGCGATCGCGAAGTCTCGTTCCTCTGAGTATAAAACTTTCCAGGCCTCTTTAAGCTACTGAGGCTCAACCGCTCCGATTGCATTATAAGCACATGCAAATCAGTGTCAGTAAATTCCCTCTTCCTCCCACGCAAAAGAAAAAAAGGAAGTGTTTCCAGCGTCGTGTCGTAACCTTTGGTTTTATTGGGTTCTAGTGTGTGGGTTCGGGTGTTTTTGTTATGGCTTTTAAATTTAATTCCGAGTCTGTTGTTACGCTTCATAGTAGAAGTTTGCAATTAAACGTATGTCAAATATATACGTTAACGTCCACGCACGTTTATATTACAAGGTGGTGTTAATAGCACTTTGGGCAGGTTAATTGGCTATTGAAGTAGTTTTCTTTAGATACCCCTGAACTTACTCCCATAATTAAGTACATCTTGGCAATCTTCTGGGTCTTAAATCTGTTGAAATTGTCCTAAATCTCTTCAAACCTGCAATTTCTCGTTGGAACTGGTATTCTTAATGCTCGTGTGTTTGTTTCTTTCTTAGGTGGCTATGGCTACAGGACAGGTGCTATTTCAACGGTTTTTTTATACCAAGTCATTTGTGAAACATTCCATGGAGGTAAGAAAATACTGTAATGGGTATATGGTTAGAAATGTTACTTAATCTTTGCTCTGCTTTGGCAAGTTTCCATCTCTGATGTGATCAGAATGCTAGTAATGAGCCTGTAGATTTTACTTACCCATCGAGATGATTTTACAAAGCTGCATCGTACTGATCTTGTCTTTTTTTTTTTTTTTTTTTTTTTTTTTTTTAGTATTCAATTGTTTTACCACCATTTTCTCTTGTTATCCCTCCTTAAGCTGTTGGAGGTGATCAGTTCCTGATTTGAGCAGAACATCAGTATCTTGCAATACTTATATTTCAGCATGTGTCAATGGCCTGTGTTCATCTGGCATCCAAAATTGAGGAAGCACCGAGGCGCATAAGGGATGTAATCAACGTGTTCCATCGTCTCCGACATCTCCGGGAGAAAAAGTAAGCTCAGACTTCAAAATCATCTGAAGTATCTACGTTGTGTTTTAATTAATAAACCTCCCAGGCCAGTGTTAGTATCATTCCCTGCCTTATAAATCAGGGAACATCTTGAAGAGATCTTATGAAGGAGAACAGTGAGTTGAGCCATTTAATTTGGTAACTATTTTTGGCGTTACGAAAAGCGATGTCTCTCTTATTTTTACACAAACTCAACCTGCAGCCGAGTGCCCTTTGACCTTAAGATTGTTGGAAATTCCCTTGCAGAAAACCTGTCCCCCTGATACTGGATCAAGAGTATGTGAACTTGAAGAATCAAATTATTAAGGCGGAAAGAAGAGTGTTAAAGGAGTTGGGATTTTGTGTTCACGTAAAGCACCCTCATAAGGTTTGTACTGTATAAGTCAACTTTATAATCAGCGGTTTATATGCTGTAAATGCTTTGAATAGGCTGCCTAACTGTGGGGAAGCTGGATGGTTTGTATGTGATAAAGCCAATTCATCCAGTAAAGGTAGCTTCTTGTGATCCCAACAGCTTTGCTCTCATTTAAGAGGCTCTTACAAGTTGGTCTTGTATCACTGCTGAATGACAACTGGATGTGGATGCAGATGACAAGTATTCCTTGAAATCCCATGATATGATGAGGGAGCCTTGGTGTTAGAAAATGTCAAGGAAGTTTAAATTCTTAAGCAGAAAGGAATGTGGAGACCTAAGGTTGTGATAGCCTATTATCAGCAGCCCTCTGTGTCCTGGGCACTCCTTGTGGAAACACGCTGAGGTCGTTACACCCCTGTGAGCTAGTTAGCAGTGCTTCTTGTGTTTTGGAAAGGACACTCAGGTGTGAGAGGCTTGAGTAGAAACAAGACAATTATCTGTATTTAAATATCATGGGTTGGACCAGGATGATACTTCGAGGATGTAACACCTGCAAATGTGTAAGTTGGTGCTTCAGCACTATTAGCATTATGCCTTAATTGGTGAAGTGTGGTAAAAGAACCTCCTACTTCTGTGCCAGCAGAAGTTGGGACTTTGCTCTTTCTTCCTCTAAAACCTACTGTTCTCTTAAAGTCTTCTTTTTAAGCCTGCTTGAGTTAGAATTCACTCACGTCACTACCCCAGGGAACAACTGTACTTGCTTGTCAAGTGGTGTGAATTTTTGCTCTTAGAATAGTCTTTTCACCTGCATCCTTGTTTTCCTTTGAAACCTAAGGAAAAACCTAGAAGTGAATAAACCAGTGACACACAACCTGTTACATCTGTACTCTGCAAACACAATTACACTTCTGTTACTGCCTATTGCAGCTAGCAATGTTTTCTCCGAGTTGCAGCTAAAAGGAATCGTGAGTTGTATAGGAGAACAAGCCTAGCTTGAAGACAAGACACCTAGATGAATAGCATGATGCCTGAGCTCAGAAGACGGAGAGCTAGGAAGGTCAGATCTGGTTGAGTGTCCAGCTTTTGCAGTGGAGAGCAGAAGCTGGGTGGCTAAACACTGGGGCTATTGCAAACGCTCTCTCACGTGGAGCAGTTTAGAGCTTGAAAGAGAATAACAGATGCCTCGTGGATGTCCCTCTGAAATAAACAGGTGGCTCTCAAGATTCTTGTTAATAACTCAATAACCCGTATCTTCCAGATAATCGTTATGTACCTTCAGGTATTAGAATGTGAACGTAACCAACACCTGGTCCAGACTTCATGGTAAGTTGATTTTCTTTGTTATAAGAGACCAGCAGGGGCAGTAGCAGAAATATGTCACTTGAGGCTCTCTGGGCAGCATTGCTCAGAGGTGATTGTGGGCCACACCAGACAGCTCCAGTGTTTTTTGGCGTGCCCCAAACCACTACCCAAATGTTGATCGGCCTCTTAAGATAGAGGCGCTGTATTAATGGTAAGGTAGCTTTCCACCCTGACTTCTCCCTTCCCTCCTCTCTGCTTTTGCTTTTCAGCTGAAGGGAAAATGTTGGTTATAGTGTTTCCTTGGTTTGTTTTGGGGTTTTTGGGGGTTTTTTTTTTTTTTTTTGGTTTTTTTTTTTGGTTTGGTTTGGTTTTGTTCTTTAGAGAAAACTATGTAGTTAAAGTCCATTACCAGTGCTGGGAAACAGCTTTTCCCAGGGCCTGGGCTTGATTACAGGCGTATCAAAACCTCAGCACAGATAAATTTCTTTTGTCCATATGGATAATGGAAGATGTCAGCTTCTAAGACTGAATAACTCAATGTTTTGTTTGCCAAGAAATGTTCTCTGCCTTGTTGCTCTCGTTACAGTAAAGATTTACTTGGGGATGGGAAGCTTTACGTAAAATGCCAGGTCTTAAACTTAACCAGTAGATAATGCTTTTAAACAATAATGCTTTTTTAACAGTATTGTGATTTAAAAGCCTTTAGTGTATCCAAAGATCATATTTCTGCTGACTGAACTGTCTGGTACTGTGACCTGTGTGTAGAGAACCAGTTTTGACTTTTCTTTTCTGTACTCTTTTAATCAAAGGGTAGCCTCTGAGGGTAAGTGACTAAGACTTCTCCTCTGCTGCCCAAGCGCTATCGTGCAGGGATAGCTGCCGTCTTCAGTCAAACCAAAGCAGGCTCTTCAAAGAGAAGGCTGACTCTAGACAGGTGGTATATCCGTGATAGTATAGTAACTGGCCAACTGCTTCTTGTGCTTATACTTATTTGACTTTTCTTTTCATTGTGCATTTTGACTGTTGTATATTTTATAACCTGATTGTTGATGTTCTGAAATTACTATTATTTTTTTAATGGTACATTTCTCTAACTGTTAAAATGATGTATTCTTAAATGATAAAGAATTTAAGGTGGGGTTTAAGTTTTAAAGAGATGAATTAACATGATAAAAACTGAAATCTAACTTCCATTTGTAAACTAGTTAGAAAATGTTTAAGTACACGTGTGAAGCTTGGATTCAGATCTTACATACTTAAGAGAAACTTCCCACTACCAGATTTCCCAGTGCCGTTGCATGAAGTACTGGAATCTGAGTTACAAATACTCATTATCAGTTTCCTACTTGTTAAGAAAGAAGGAGCAGGTGGGGAGGAGGGAGGATATTGCCCCAGTTAAGAAATGGTTCAGCTGTTAACATATTTGTGTGCTGATGCTCGTTGCTTCCAGTACCTGAAAACTGGTGGATATCCAGTATAAGTGTTTTCTGAAATGCGCATTTTTACAACATTTACCTCTTTCTTCAAATGCTGTGACAAGGATTCATCTCCTCATGTGTCTGATTCTGAGCCCACAGGGAAAATACACAGAGGCCAAACTTGGAAGCGGGCGTGTTTTTCAGTTTGGCAAATTAGAAAAAGGCTGTATGACTTCCAGATGTTTGAAGTACCGCTTTTGCCAGAAGGTTTGTGCTCTCTTTGTAGTGGGACAAGAAAAGTAGGTTTTGGAGTTACTTTCTCCCAGAAAGATGAGCTGATGGTTGGCATTTCTTCTCTGGGGTAGCAATTGTTCTTCGTATAAACAAGATTGTAAGTCAGCTGGGGCGGGGGGGGGAGTCTGATACTCTTGGGATTCAAGTTCTATTTGTCTGTTCTTTGTAACTTGGACTGTGGTCTCTGGTTTGGATGCCTTGGGGGTTAGTGAATCCTTGTATACTGGGTACCCACGTGGTTAATTACTACTTTCAGAAAGCATATTATTTTGAAGGACTTTCTGTTGTGGCTGGTTTTAGCTTTTCCCCACCTGATACTTTGCTTGACATACGTGCTCAAAAAATCGAGATCTATTTAAGCACATCTGCTGACAGATTCAGAGGAAGTTACTTTGTGTATTTAAGATTTAGAAGAATAATGCATAAGTGTACTGACTGGAATATATGCGATATTTTGCAGTTTTCTCATTCTGTGAATATTCATTTTAAGCAACCTTACTGAAATGGGACAATTTGGAAACCGTATTTCATGTGCCAAAGAGGAGATCTGCCCTGAATACTGAGTATTCTCCTGAACTGATGTTCCCAAACACCCCGATTTCTTCCATGACTGCTTTTTGCATCAGAAAGGATTCTGTTCTGGATGGAAAACAATGCTTGTGATGAAAAAGGGAACCCTTGAATCTCCAGTGGATGTTGACACGTGCTGAAGTGGATGGCATTTTTATGGGAGAACTACTACAGGAGCTGCAGCTTTCAGCAAACCATCTGGTTTCAGCCCTTTTGCAGAGAAACATGTGAACCTAAAAGTTTTTTAACTGAGTACTTCAGATTATATTGTATGTTGTCTTGATGAAAATAACCTGTCTATTGCATGAGAGCAGGCCAGTAGAGATCCGGAAGGAAAAGTGAAGTTAAAATTGGTTCTCTTTTCACAACTGAATTTTCAGCAGTCAGTCAGTCAATCAAACTTAGTTTCTGTTACACGTCCATCCCCCTGAGGGATTTTTTTTTTTTAATTACTTTTTTTTTCTTTAGTAAAGTCATTCAACTTCTCTTTAGATTTACAGGAGTATAGTGTTGAAGTCTAGTAACTGAAAGCAGAAAGAAATAGTCCTCATAGAAGTAAAACCAAAACAAAACCACTAACCAACTTGGCATGCCTGCAACTTTGTTGATAATCCTGTTTTTCAGGAATTACATGAACGATAGTCTGAGAACAGATGTCTTTGTGAGATTCCAGCCAGAAAGCATTGCCTGTGCATGTATTTACCTTGCAGCCAGGACACTGGAGGTGAGTGTACAGTTCCAGTAATTTCAAGCTTTTTAGTGCTTTTAAGAGAAGCAGAAAACTGAGCATTTCTTCCTTTCAGATTCCACTTCCGAACCGTCCACACTGGTTTTTACTCTTTGGAGCGACAGAGGAAGAAATTCAAGAAATCTGCCTAAAAATCTTGCAGCTCTATACCCAGAAAAAGGTTTGTTTCATTTTCATATTACGAGTGTTCAATAAAGGCTGCAGCTTAGAACATGAGTAAGTGGAACAGGATAGTAGCCACGGTGTCTGGATCTCTAGATTCCCCCCTCTCCCCCTGTGAGTGAGCAGAAAGAGGAGTTTACTGAGTGTTTGTCACAAGAGGCGCTCCTGTTTTCACAGGTTGATTTATCTGATCTGGAAAGCAAAGTCGAAAAGAAGAAACTGGCTATTGAAGAGGCAAAAGCACAAGCTAAAGGTCTAGTACCTGAGGGAGCCCCAAGTTTAGATAACACATCAGGGTTTTCCCCTATCCCAAAAAATGGTAAGTAGTAGGTAACTTGTTTTTTGTTTTTAATAACTGTTTATCATCTTAAATGTGTATTTACACTTTTGGGATGCATACCCAGTGTGGTTTGGGTTTTGTTTGGGGCGGTTTTTGGGGGGTTTTTTTTGGTTTTTTTAAGCTGGTTTCTAGCAACTACTCCAATAGAGTTTGAATAACATTGTAACTGTAGCTTTTTGAAACAAAGAATAGATTTAATCAAAAATTAAGGCCCATTTAAACTTATACAGCCCAGGGATTTGCTTTTATGTGGCTCTGGCAATAAACTGGAACAAATACTGGCAATTGGCACATTATGCTAGAGTGATATTAAAGCATAGGTGTGACCAGCAACTCTGGCAGGAGTATTTTTGGGATGAGGAGTGGGGAATATTTTCCTATGTACTTGGTTGAAAGCTTCCAGTCAGTGCATGTCTTGCCTGGAAGATACCAGTTACCATCTTCCTCCTCAGCTTACCTTTAAAGATACCAAATAATTGACCAGCAAAGGAAGTTCTGCTTTCTTGAAGGGGCTGTGAAAGAAACATGTTGCTATTGCAGTGAGCTCCTTGGCATTAGTTCAGTGTTTCGGCAGAAATGTTTCTGATTAACTTCTGCCTTCCATGAACTTCTTCAGAGCTGCTTCTTGCGGGGGCTGTGTGCGTGCGGGTGTGCACCTGTGTGCAAACCACGTGTACACAGTGCTGATTAATACAAAGATGATTATAGGGGGTGAGGGGAGGCCTCAGGCCTTCTTTCAGTCACTGTTCATGCTTTTGAAATAAGGTAACAAAATCTTCTTTCTCTAAAGAGTCTCCAAAAGAGGTTAAAGGAAATAAACCTTCACCACTACCTGTTCAGGCAATGAAGAACGCTAAAAGGAAAACGGAGGGAGCGAAAAGAATGAGTTCAAATAGTCCTGTAAATGGGTAAGGCTTTCATAACAAAGAAGCTTCTTTTTTGATAAGACTTTGAAGCAAAATGACTCGGTGCTCATTGTCCCTTGCAGGATTCAGAAGGGAAGAGAAAGCAGAAGTCGAAGCGGAAGTCGAGATCAAAGTTACTCAAGATCACCATCCAGATCTGCATCCCCCAAGCACAGGTATGTACTGCTCTAAGAGAAGGATGTGCTGTGAGAAGCTCCCAGACTAGAATTTCCCAGAGCAAGCTCTGGGAAATAACAGCAGTGAAATAACAGCAGGACGTGCTGGTGGTCACACCTCCAGAAGTGTTATGGCCGAGAGTTGTACTGTCTTGGCTCAGAGGGCATGGGAGCTGCAGCCTGTGACCTTGTCTCATACCTGTGCCAAACAGGCTGAGAGTGTGAGAATATTGAATGTCAGCCTATTGATCGGTGACGTGTGGCTCCACCAACCAGCAGGGTTTGCTTCTCGGTTTGGGGCTTTTTTTATGTTTAAGGTTGAGTGTTTGTGGCTACAATCTTTAATAACTGTTGTACTGGAGCAGTTAACCCATGTTCTGCAGAGGATGAACTCTTACCTCCAGCCTTAGTCTCATAAGATTTTTCAGGAGAAATTGCTAAATTTTTGAAATAAAATGATCCTTTTTTCTGTCTAATTGAGAGTAGTAGTGATTCAGGTCCCTCAATCAATGCAGGTTTGACTTCTTATTCAACAGCTTATCCCATTGGCTTTGGGTGCATACTGATTGACGTGTGGCTTTGTACTAATGCGTATGCGGAAAAGACCAAAGCTACAATCTGCTGATCAAAATTCTTTGGTGTTGAAGTCAAAATTGCATTTTAGTAATTGTTAGTATTTCTGCAGTGACCAGATATGGTCAAATTTAGGACAGAAGATTAATTTTTGTGGGACCCTGAGCAACAGAACACAGAATGAGGTGCCTGGTCTCAAGCTGTGCTTGCACACCTTGGCTCTGAACGTGAGAAGTGTTTGTCTGTATGGTACTTAGCGTGTACGTATTGTGACTACTTTTAGGTGCTAATAGCAATGTAGAGTAATTCTGTTTAATAGTAGGAGAATCATAAAAGTTTTCTCTCCTGTTCTTCCATAGGAAAAGTGAAAGTTACTCCACATCGAGCGGCTCCAAATCCCACAGCCGTTCTAGGAGCCGCAGTGACTCTCCTCCGAGACAGTTCAACCACAGCTCTAGCTACAAAGGTTCCAAGGTGAGAAGTTACAAGAAATCAAAAGACTACAAATACTCTACACACAAGCCCCGGAAATCACGCAGCAGGAGCTCGTCACGGTCCCGGAGCCGATCCCGGGAGCGCTCCGACCACTCGGGGAAGTACAAGAAGAAGAGTCACTACTACAGAAACCACAGGCACGAGCGTTCGCGCTCCTACGAGCGAGCGAGTCATCGCTATGACCGAGACCATCCCGGCCACAGTAGGCACAGGCGATGAATAAAGCCACGAGTTCTTTCCTTTGGAATTTAAGCGGTGGAGCTCTTCCCTAGTTGTTGTTTGCAGTATGGGGTTCACCTGGCTTGTAAACCACCCAGCTTGAGTAACGTCCGTTCTGCTGGCAGTTCTGTACTTACTGTCGTGAATCCAAAGGAAAGTTAGGGTATGATGGGAAAGACTTAATCTGATACACGTCTCGGTGACCGTTCTGCTGCAGTGTCACCTGAGAACACTGCAGAACTTGTCTCTGGATGCTCCTATGCCTGCTCTTTAGTAATTCGCATACCCTAGTGCAGTGGAGCCTTGTTTGGGACTTCCAGTTCTGCGGGGAGGGGGCCTCCACAGCTCCCTAGTTGGAAGGCTGTGCAGAACAGTCCTTCCCCGTGGAACTGGAAGGCTCGGGACAGTTCATAAAAACCATTGGAGTGGCTTGGTGCTAACAAAGCTGTCTTTTCATACTGACTCGATTATGTTGTACAAATGTAAGGTGACTTGTTTTTTTAGAACTGTTGCCTATATTAGGTTATATACGTGTATATATATTTTGCAGTGTTACAGTACGGTATGGGAATATGGCCTTACTAGCCTTTACACTTTATCCACAATGTAAATAAGCATTTGTTTAATACAGGTGGAAGATCTATACAGAAAATTCAAAACTTGAATTCTATCAAAAGACTTGTGTAGAAAATTCTGATAAATGTGAAAGTATTTAGCTCTGTGTACTGAGAGTAGTATATTTTTATCTGTGCAATGCTGTGTGCGGGCCACCAGCTCATAAGACATTTCCTATATATACATTTTAAGTGGTTTGAAATTCTTTACTCAGGATCTTTGACGCTCTGAAGAATTAGTAGTTTGTCAATCTGCATGCTTGTTGAAGAACAGAGCATTTAAACACAAAAATAGCAAAAACCCTACAGCCCAGTAGTATCAGTTCTAGTGGTATATCTGAGCTGTTACTCTCATGCTCCCTAATTTCATTAAAGTATTTGATTTTCTATTAAATCTGCCTTAGCTTGACTTGTGCACACAGATGGGAACTGATTATTTCATACTTGGTATGCAAAATAATTGGGTAGAAGTCCAAGTATTAAAGTAGCTCAGACATAACATGATATAAAAAGTAACTTTGATCTAGTCAAACATGAACAACTGGAAGTAACAGTGTCTAGAGGGCTCCCCTTTTAAGTCTTTCTAATTCTTACTACTTGGGTATTACTTGGAGCAGTAAAATCTCTTTGTTAGTAGATGCCAGTTCTAAAAGGTAGTCAGTGTTCCCCTGTTTAATGACTTGGCTCTGCTCTGGATGCTTCTGGAACTGCCTCTTGTCAGGTTCCTGAGGTAAGAGTCACCTGGGGAGGCAGTTTTCACAGCTGCAGCTTATTCCTCAGACAGGAGGAGGATTTACTGTAATTGTCTCAGTCTGCTACCTCCAGCCAGGACCTTCACAAGCAGTCTGGACAAGGAGAAAGGTGAGACACAGACTCTGGCCACTTTTCTACACATACATGATGTCACTTGGCATAAAAATTGGCATCTGTGCTCCATAAACTACCTACTGAGTAATAATCACATAAACTCCATGGATGAATAATAGTAATCTGTTTTCTAATACATTTGCTAAAATCTGGAGAGGGGAAAAACAAGGGAGAAAATGTGTATTTTTTTTTTTTTTCCCCTGTAATTTCTTTTTTCCACATTAATGTGGTTTGGTTCCAAAACAAAAGGGATTATATCACAGAATGAACAGACATCCTGTTCTGTGAGAGAACAATCTGTCTTTACCAGCAGAAAGCCCGACACAGATAACTCCACAGAACATCTTGGCAGCGAGGTGGGTTTGGGAGATGCTGCGAGTGGCAACAGGAAGCGTGAGAGAGAGAACTGGTGAAGTACGGGGGCAGATCCCTCGCGTGGGGGGAGATGCACCGCTGATAGAGGTGTGCCTGTCTTCTCTCGGGTGTCACTGCTGGGGTGTGCCTGTCTTCTCTCGGGTGTCACTGCTGGGGTGTGCCTGTCTTCTCTCGGGTGTCACTGCTGGCGGCCCTAAGGGCAGGCAAATGTTGGATTGTTTTACTTCGCTCAGGAAGTCCAGGATTAAAGAGTTACCATATTTGGTAACTCCAGGGGAATTTACAAGCAAGTAGTTTTTCAGTGTTTCCTGTGCTGAGGGATAGGAGATGTCACATGTGTCCTTCTTCAGAGATGGCCTTTGCTGGTGTTTGTAACCTGGCCCAAACTATGCCGCTCCCCCCCAGCAGTGCTAGAAAGGGGTGGGTTTTTTTGGTTGGTTGGGGTTTTTTTCACAGTAGATCTCTGCCAGGGGCTTTTTAGGCCTCTAGGGCTTTGTCTTTAATTAGTTACCACGTCCTGCAGCCGCATTTCCTGAGCAGCACTGGCTCTGCTGCTCTTCACCTCGACACTAACGAACAAGCTGCCCAGGTAATGGCTGTAGTTGATTTCTGGGAGATCGGAGCTGGGGTTCATGAAAAATCTTACCCCTTGACACATGAGAAAGAGAAATGGGCTAAAAGTGTCTGTTCTTGGGGTGTGAAAATGTTTCAAAAGGGATGAACAGCTGTGATGGTTTTGATATGAGCCAGCCCTGGAGAACTGTTGAGACAACTCAGAAGTGGTGCTGCTGACAACAAGCAAGTCCAAAGTCCCATTACTGGAGCTGACGGGTTATTTTTTTTTTTTTTTCCTATTCTTGGCACCAGTTTGCATTTGTTCACTTAATCTTTTGTAAACCTGGTTCCTGTGGTAGGTGTCAAGTGGATGTGATTGGGCACAACACTGTAAAAGAGCCTGTGAAAGAAATAGGCCCAGTGTTTGGAGAAAAAGCGTGGTGTAAAGTGCCTAACGGGTGGCTCCAGGGGCTCGGGTCAGCAAAGTTGCCCTGTGATTACGTCAATCCTGATAATAGCCCAGTGCAAGGGGTGTCTCCTGGGGCTGTCTCGTGCTCCTGTCCCAAACAGGGTGTTCACACCAGCACAGGCCCAGGGGCTGCCAATCCCTCCAGGCTTAACTCGCACGTGCAAAATTCCAGCTCTGCCTGGCAGCACCCCCACTCCTGTGCTGGCAGCAAAGCTGGATAAATTACAGGCACAAAGAGATGGATGAAGCAGTCTTCTGCCTGACAGGGGTTTTAAAAAATAATCCTCCAAACCCACAAAATAGTGTTGGTAATGCACAAAGAGAAGTGTTCTGAAATTAACACAGTATGCCTGGCAAGGATGGTAACTGATGAAACTGCTTGGAAAAGCAGAGTGTGTTTGTGTTTGAGAGGGGGAGAGATTTCTGGAATGGAGCTTTACGTGGAAGAAAGGAGAAAACCAAGCCCAGGTATCAGTGCCCAGGGCAGCCTCACTGCTGGCTTGCTGCCACATCTGATCTTTGCACAAAATGAGCTTTCTCCCACTAGTTTTAGAGAAGGGTGGAATCTTAATTCAGCAGATCCAACTTTAAATAAAGGGTGATGGATCCACACATTTTCACGTACATCAGAGCAAGAATCAGACATTTGTTTTGATGCTCTGCGAGCCCTAATCAATTAGCCGTTGATTTCTGTGCATGCATGTGAGCACAAGCAGCTTATGCATGGCTGAGTAAGTATTTGTGCCAAACCTCCGTGCGGGGAAACTGGGCTCTTATCTGCAAGGCTGAGCTGAGCTTCAGTGATTGACTCCCACCCATCGCTGTCTGGGTAATCAGCCCCCCAGGCAATGCGATTTCCAAAGCCACTGAACCTTGAGAGGATGGAGGGCTTGGGGGCCCTTCCCAAGGGTCCTATTGTGGAGTATCGCTCACAGTTGATGCTTTCATGGTATGTGAGTTCCCTTCACTCTTTAGAGCACTTTTCCTTGGCAAAATAATGCCATGGAGCCAGTAGGGGACACGATCTGGAAATGCTAATAAGGATATTCATGCTGCCTGAGAACGTGGGATACCAAAGCTGGGGAATTCCCTCTTTCCTGGGTAGCTGATGGGTAAAGATAGAATTTCAATTAGATTTCTCCCAACCCTGTCTGTGTCTCACAGTACTAAGCAGGAATAGCAGCTGCCTAAAGAATGCACCAAACCAAGGTAGCCAGTGTGCCTTCAAA
>JANHGN010016626.1:19373-33888 GCA_024605025.1 Megaceryle maxima
TGTGTCTCACAGTACTAAGCAGGAATAGCAGCTGCCTAAAGAATGCACCAAACCAAGGTAGCCAGTGTGCCTTCAAATCAAAGGACAGAAAACAATCCTTCCATGGGAGTAAGTCAGGGAGAGCAAAGTGAAAGGCATTTTCACCATTTCCTTAGCAGTCCCCAGAGACCGATACAAAGTCCACTCAAAGCAGAACTTGCCTTTTCACCATTTACCTTACCTGTCCCTGCAGTGGTGTTATCAGACTGGCAACAGGCTGCTGGCTTCACTTTGTGAGCCCCAACTGTGGCATCCACAACTGAGTCCCCACCATCCCCGCTCTCCCCTTTGATATCCATTTCTTTCAGGTGGCCTGAGAAAGGTGTTGCACAATGCAGCTTCTCACATTGACGGGGGGAACCGGCCAACATACACGCAGTGTGAATCCTTGCCCAGGGAGTGTGTTAAACCAACCAGTTCACGCTCATTAGCTGAGCGGCGGCGTTTGGCCGTGCGTGTGCTCTCTGCTCATTAGAGACGGGATGGGAAGTGAAGCACAGCAGCATAAACAAGAGCTGTCCATACCAGCCCCCTCTATCTCCTATTTGTCACAAGGAAATAAGAATATCTTTATGGGCGTTCACCACAGCCCTGGTAATACATGGCAAACATGAAAAGCTAGCTGCAGCAAACTGGTCTGAGCCCAGTGTGGAGACAATGGTCCTGGTTCCCAGCTGATGTATCCAGATACTCTTGCAGAGAGTGAATAAGGCTGGGATGATTTTCGGAGGGAGTCCTGGATGCTTCTCCGTAACTACAAATAAGCAAGAAACAATCTGAAAACCAAGGTGGTGTGAGTCCTTTTCGGCGTTTCCCTTTCGGCGTGAGTCATCCCTCGGGGAGAGGGCAGCACCTGGGTGTTGTCCCCTCACCTGTGACTCAGTGACCTCAAGACAAATCATTTCACCTCTGTTCCCTGGCAGTGAGGTGGAACTGGCTACACTTGCCCCTTTTGTTACCTATTTCCAGACCTATCAGGGAAAGGAGCAATTTATGATGGATATTGCCCTTAGGGTTTGTTTGTAGAGTGCAGTGTGTGTTTGTTGCCATAAAAAGGCACTGTCACACACAAGCAAACACAACATGCTTTGTATTAAAAACCTTTGCAATGGGCAAACAGTTTGTATCTGCTAAACCTTGGACTCGTTCCTTTTAATGTTAAGAACCTACCAAAGCGTCTGGCTCAGTGGGAGCCAGGGGCTCTTGCTGAAGGAAGAGAGCAGGCTGGGGACTGTTCCCTGTATAGAGACTTGGGATGCCAGAAATCAGAGTCCTAGTTGGGACTTTCTATACAAAACCACTGATCCAGAAGCCATATCGCTGGTCAGCTTTATGTGCAGTCAACACTTCTTGTGTCTAAGGATCTGAGATGTGACAAATGACTGCGAGTAGCTTCTTATCTGCATCTCACCCTGGGAGTGTGACGTGAATATCAAACCTTCTCTTGAGCTACCCAAATGTTCTAGATATGCAGATCTTGTACATTATTTGGAGCTACTGCAGTTGGTTAGAGAGACCAACAAAAGGGAAATGGGGCAGAGTCATCAGATGGTTTGGACTTTTCCACTGAATTTGACCGAATTACCAGACCTCTTTGTGCTTTCATTTCCCCAGAACAAGGGGAGAGGCAATTCTTGACCTACATCAGCATGAAATTAATGTTTTAAAAGCTTACTGATATTTTAATATAGAAAATAGTGATACACTACTAACAGCTGCAATTAAAGCTTTTAAACCTAAATATACCAATTTATATGCAGATCAGTAAGAGACTATTTATCTGGGAAAAGCACAGACAAGCACTGGGGGTAATCTGTTGTGAGGACTCAAGGAAGCCTGCAGTCATTTCCAGGAACAGGTCACCCACAATGTGGAGTGAACAGTGAAGCAACACCTGTGTGGCCCAAAAAGGCAGCGTGAGCTGTGGCTCTGGTAATAATGTAGAGAGTCCAAAAATGTGGGTTTGGTTCCTGTCTCTGCTTCATCCCCCCCGGTAGGGAACTTACACCTTTTCTCTGTTCTACCTGCTCCCAGATGTTGGGGGTAGCAGTTTCACCACAGTCCATTTATGGCAGTCTTATGTACAAGGATTACTTCGCAGAGAGCAGTCACACGATGCGCAGCAGAACTGCAGCCGTCCGTGGGACAGTCCCTCACCCCCTGGCAAAGAGGGTTCTGGTTTTTCGCTGCAGAATTCTGTGAAACAGGGCACTTGGGAAAACTGCAGGGAGCGAGGGAGGTTGTGATCTTTGTGAGAGAGGGAAAAACAAATTTAACCTCCCCCATCGGAAAACCCATCACTTTCTGACCGCGCTCCTTTCTTCCCGCGGGCGCAGACTCAGCCGAGCATCCCCCGCTGCTGAGGGCTGCTGCGCGGCCCCGGGCTGCCGGGACGCTCCCGAGAGCCCCAAAGCCCAGACCCTTCGCCTCTCTCGAGGGGTTTTTCGCCGGGTACAGCCGCCGCTTCTCGCCCCCCCCCTCCGACCCCGCCGGGAGGGCGGGAGCCGAGCCCCCGAGCTGCGGCGGCGGCGGCCCGGGGAGGAGAGGGGGCTGTGGGCGGCCGGGAGGTGCCTCGTCTGCGGCCAAAGGCAGCAGGGGAGGCGCCGGGCCGAGCCGGGCCGGGTGGCGGGGGCGGGACCGGGGCGGCGGTGCCGGCTCCGCGCCGCGCAGGTTAAGAACCCCGTGGGGCCGTGCAAGAAGCAGAGTGAGCCGTGCCGTGCCGTGCCGTGCCGTGCCGTGCCGTGCCGTGCCGTGCCGTGCCGTGCCAGCATGGCCCAGCCGCGCTGCCGCTCCGTCCTCATCACCGGCTGCAGCCGGGGCATCGGGCTGGGGCTGGTGCGGGGGCTCGCAGCCGCCAACCCCTCCCCGGATTTCGTCTTTGCGACCTGCCGATACCCCGAGAAGGCGCAGGTAAGCGGGGAGGGTCGCCGGGGCTCCCCGGGAGGGGATGCTGCCAGCGCCTCGCCTCCTCCGCTCCCCGTGTGCGGAGACCCCCAGCCCCGCGGGGCAGGCTGGGCTGGGCAGGGCAGGGCAGGGCGGCCGGAGCTCTCCCTACCTGGAGAGGAGCCTGGCTGGAGGTGCAACCCCGAGCACATGTCCTGGCAACCGCCCGGCAGTGCTAGCCCGGGGAGCTGGTGGTGGCGGGGCAGAGAAGTGACTTCGAGAAGCTCAGAACAGATCGAGCATCTCTGCGACAGAGCGTTAGTGTCCGGGCAGGGTGGGACGGGAGCTGGGGGCTGAGCTTCCGCCCGGGGTAGAGTGGCCGGATCGGATGGAGCCGGTGCCCTGAGAGTCTCCGAGGCTGGGGGTGACACGAGCACGGGATGTTGCTATTGGGGTACTTCTGTGCCTTCCCGAGAGGAGCAGAGGCGAGCTGCAAACGCTGCCGCCCCAGCCCCGGCTGGGCAGGAGGGATGGACAGCCGCTCCATCTCAAGTGCTCCTGGGAGCCGCTTCCTCTACTCCCCGAGTTTCTCGCTGGATTTGCAGCTGGAGATAAGTATGTCCTGCCCTTCCCCAGTTTTTGCACAGACCTGGAGCTCTACGGGGACAGTTCATCCCCCAGAAACCTTCCCAGTGAAACCTGTTACAGCTTTCTATGTGTCTCCTCCATGCTGTGTCTGTGTCCCTAGAAGGAGCTGTGCCCCATCTGTCTCTTTCTCCGATGGGCTTGCAATAAGTGAGAATGCCCAAATGAATGATGAATTAAACACTCCACTTAGTGCCCTTCTTGGCTGGGTAGTGACCAGATCCTTCTGCTGAAAACATAGTGGCTTTTGTTACATGTTGCTGGTGAACTCCCTTGCAGTGCTTTCCCCTTTCATCTGTCATTCCTGATGCTACAGCATAGCAGTAATACATGTGGACTCCTTCCCCATCCATAGGCTGTTATAAATGACTACTGGACAAATTAAAAGCACTCCCCAAACCTTTGGGAAGCAAATTGATAATGAAGGTTACCAGTCTGCCTGCTTTGTGGCCACTGGTCTCTCTAATCCAATCTCAACTCTCCTCAGCAAGGTCAAATGCTGCTAGGGCAGCACAGCAGTGCACGCAGGCATCACCCTCTACTAGGGAAGCTCGAGTCCTCCAGAGCCACAAGAATCTGAGCTCTGTGACTATAGGAAAAAAAAAAAAAAAAGCCCTGCTTGCTCATCTCCCCTATTCTGAGCACAACATGAGGCTGCCTTAGCGAAAGGCAAATTTCCTGGCATGTGCAGAGGTAAACAGAGCTTGTGTGTCTCTTTCCTGATGGTGGATTTTATTCTTTTCCATGCAAACTGTGATCACACCATGCCAGCAATAACAAAACGTAACAACTTTCTTTTCTGCTTACCTACACAAACCCATTCAAAGATGGTGCTGAGGCTCCCCCTTCGAGGATGGTAGTAGAGGGCTGGTCAGACAACACCTGCAGTCTGACCACTTGGTTCTCTAGAAGCAATGTGCTGCTCTACTGGTACTTAAGTAACTGAAGGAAAAGGTCTTAATTTTGTTTCATGCTGTTTAAAAAAAAAAAAAAAAATCTCCAACACAAAGGCACGTTTAGGACATTTCTGAATCAAATTGCTGAGAAACAGTCCAGCAAGGCTGACATTTGGTGCACAGACTGCCTCTCAGAGCCACTGGGCCCTGCAGCTTCCCCCCTCAGCCCCCCTTCTGCACCACATGAGCTCCTGAACAGGTATTCGCTACTGTTCTGTTCGCTTTTAACTCCTGTTACAAGATCTGGCGCTTGTCCCAGATGTATTTCCTATTCGAGATTGCACAACAGTGTGGTGCAGTAGTGGTACAGGAAACCAGCAGAGACATATGACCTGTTGTTAGATAGAAATCTCCCTACTCAGTTGTTTGTTCTAAAGCTGCTTTAGCCGGTGCTGAGGGAGCCTCTCTTTTTCACCAATTGCCCCTTGTGTTCAGCAGTGATTTCTCACTTGGATCAATTACACGGAGAAGTGAAATGACTCCCTCGGTCAGAAGAGCTTCCTAGGAAACGTTACACAGATGTATCTTAACACCACTTGTGAGGTTTTTTGCATTGCCAGTACTTAAAAAATCTTGAGCAAAGAGGCTAAGTGTGCACAAGAAGATGAAATATCCTTCAAAGAGTGCAGTGTGCCTGGGAAAAGTCTGGGTCCCTCCTCACAGTGGTAGAAACCTGGAAAGACTGCTGGCAGTGGTGTCCCAGAGAGGCAGGAAACTGGCCAAGAGCCACATTCCAGCAACCCTGAGCGGTGACTCTGCAGGCCACATGGGGTGCATCCTAAGCTTTTTTGAGAGGGGCAAGGTTTGTCCTTGGTGGATCAGGGTGGGTTTTTGTTCTTTATAAGGACCTCCAGGCCATGTGCTGTGCTTTGGCAGTACATCAATAGAAACCTCTGCGGCCAGCTGAAAGCATATTTCTAACAGATGGGTTTGGAAACTCCACGAGGAAGGGAGATCTTTACTAAAGGTATTGTGGTTGTCTCACTGGCATTTTATGTTCCATCTGCAATGCATAAAGTTGGCACAGAATTTTCTGACCTTCTGAGGTGTGTTTCTACCATGACAATAGTCCTCCCATCTGCAGAGGGCAAGCACAGACGTGCTTGGGAGTCTTAGCACCATGTACAACCACCTACCTCAAAACTTGGATCCAGTTTGGCAATGTTGCCTGAGTGTGGTATGGTAGGAAAGGCAAAGTTCAGTCTTTTTTTTTTTTTTTTTTTTTTTTTTTTTTTTTTTTTCCATGAGAGAAAAACTTCACTGACTTCCCAGTCAAATCTTGAAATCCCAGAGTTCAGGTTGGCACTGCAGGCTTGTCTCAGTGCACATGAAATGGGCTTTGCTCACCTAAGACTGGTTGGCTTGGCCATCCAGACTGGGCTGTAAAGTTGAGTCACTTGTTCTCTCTCTGCACACTGGAGCTGTCAGTGCTTGCTTTTTTTTCTTGATGGGAATTCAATTGGTCTAATTTTGTTTCCTCCCACTTGTTTTGTGGTAAGTGACCATATGAAAAATCCTGCTCAATATGAATGTGCTGTCCCCCACTTCTCCTGGATTAGAAGATGAACTTGGAGAACAGCAGTTTTGGACAGTTCTCTTAAATCCTGCTCTCCTCTGGTTTGGTAGAATGGCATTTTCCTGTTGCAGAATGCAGGGAGGGGAAAAGGGATGGGAAGAGATTAAATTAAAAGCTTTTTACAAACAATCTTCCAGTTTTTACAGGGAAAGGATTCAGTTTAGCTACTGGCAAATCCAGCACCCATTTGGGGGACAATAGTCAGCAGCAATTCTCCAGCAGCTGAGAGTTACCCAGAGAATCTCTGCTGTTACAAAGACCACTGCATACTTTGGAGTCCTCCAAACGGTGGTCACACAAGAGCCGCTAGGGACCTGACTTTAGAAAGAGATGCTGGAGAAGAGTCTGACTTTACTTTCCTTCGCTTACTGCAGAAAACAGCAGTCTCCTGTGACTTGCTTGCCCTGGGGTAATGCCGAACAGCTGCTGGCTTTCGGCTTTCGAATGGGAGTCCTGTGCTGGCAGAAGTTGTAATAACTTGAGTTCTTGTGCTGAATAGCTCCTAGGTGGCCTTCACAGAACATTTGCCTAACAAATGGGCTTTAGATCACACGATAAAGTGCAGCAGGCCTGCAGGCGCATCTAGATAACCACTGCCCCTCCTTGAAAAGTACTATACTAGAGTCCTTCAGCCACACTTGGATTATGATCTGCCTTTACTTGGGCTGCTCCAGCACCCAGAGTGGAAGCAGCTACATATCTCTTGCAAAATAATCCCGAGGTCCTGTCTTTGCACTCCAGATGGACAAAACCCCAGTACAGTTACGATTAGGCAGCTTGTATAGGCTCGTGGACCCATCTGTAATTCTCCCCCTGCTCCTGATTTTCTTTCTTGCTCTTTTTCCCCCCCCCATCCTGCTTCCTCGTAAAAGGGAAAAAAACCCTTTGACCTAAAGGATGGTGCAGCCCCTGTAGATCCCTCTGACTCACTGAGGTAGGTAAGGAAGACACGGCTCTCTGGGAAGTGAGGTGTCTGAGGGGATCCAAATGGCCACGGTGCCAATCTGTTCAGAGTTCCCTGGTACTCAGCTTGGCTCTGCAGAGAGATGAATGTGAGACCTCAAGACAGCAGCATCTCTTGTTCCTCCTGCTCTCCCCGCAAGCCCAAGTGTGTTCCCAGGTGAACAAGAAAGCGTTCAGTTCCTCGCAGCTCAAGAGTCCTCTACGGGGCTCTGGAAAGCTTCCAGGGCTTAATGTGCTGTTTCCCTTCCTCTGAAGTAGGAGACAGTGTTACTAACAGTGCTGTGTCTGTTCCCTTGTCAGACACAGAGCTCTCGCTGGAGTGCTTCTGCACACTGTCTCTGTCAGATTGTGTTTTTGTTTCTTTTTTTGTTTGCTACATATTTTAGCCATGTGTTCTGCTATCGGGAAGAGCAGCTGAGCCATCTCTGGAGCATTGCTCTAGCAAGGTTGATGAGTTATATCAGGTAAAGGGGGCATTCTCTGAGTCTTCCTAATTTTGGGTTGTTGCAGGGTTGTTTTGTGGCTTTTTTTGTTTGGATTGTGTGGGGTTTGTTTTGTTTTGTTTTGTTTTGTTTTGTTTTGTTTTTCCTGGAAGTGTCTTGCACTTCCTACAGCATTAGGATCTGGCTCAAATCAGAGAGGACTGTGGATTCAGAGCAGCCTGCAGCAGCCTGGTGTAAGCTATTACACAATCAAACAGTAAGTTGGCTGTACACTGTGATACTGAGTAGCCTGTCTCCGGAGACCTGGGCAAGATAGATCTTAGACTTTGTCCTGAGCACAGGCAGGGTGATGTGAAAAGATACCCAAGTACCCTTTGACAAAGCTGCCTACAGCAGTTTTGGCTTGATTGCTTCCAACTGTCCCAGTATGACCGGGTCCCTTTCCAAGAGTTGTAACTGAAGTGAATAATGCTTTCATAAAGCAGGCAAAATAAATCTTGCTAAATGACAAAGACAACATAACATTCCCGGTTCAAATCTAGCAATAAATATCCTGTGTACTGATGAGCCTGTATCTGGAGCCTTGAGTGCCAGAGGATCTTGTTTAAATTGGAATAGGCTGACTCTTTGTTATCGTAATTAAAATCAGCAAGCAGGAAACAACAGATGCCAATCAGAGTTTAATTTTTTTTCTTGGAATCTCTGAGTTTATTCTCGGGGGTAACTGTTCAGGTCTGGAGCACTTCTAGAGTAATTATGCTAAACGCAGGATTAGGGGCTTGTCTTGTGGGTTTCTGTTTGTTTGTCTTGTTTGGTTTTAAGTTGGCTATCCCAGTACACTAAGGAGAAATGACTTAGCCTGTGATGTGTTGGCTATACCTGCTGTCTTTTAATTAAACTGTATAAACTGACATTGTTGTGCTGGCTCTGTTAGACTGGGTTCTGAGACCTTGCCTTCCCAGGGATTTAACCTGTTCATCCTGGGTGTGGGGCCTCTGCAACAGCCTGGTGGCATTAAAAAAACAAAAGGAGCACCAGTCTGCTGAGACAAAAAACAACTCGCAGGCAACTTTGGGGTGGGTTTGTTTTGGTTTTGTTTGTTTGTTTTGGTGTGTTTTGTTTTGTTTTGTTTAGAATGAGGGAGAAGAAGGCATTTGATAGATAACCAGGGTCAATTTCAGGAAAGCTTATCCCTTCCATGGGGAGTCAGTAACTGGTATATTCATGCATTGCACCAATATTTTCAGAGTCCTCTGGACACTGGAGGCTTTTCATCTCTTTGATCAAAACTACTTGGGGTGGGGGAAGAGAAGCAGCACACATGGCTGGTGGCTTGAAATGGCTGTATCTGGTTGTGCTGCCATGAACTTGCCTCAGTCCTCCTCTCCGTGTGATTCTTCTAGTGGCAGTAAGGAAAATAGGGTTTTTTTCTCCTTTCTTTCTTTCCTTTTTTTTTTTTTTTTTTTTTTTTTTTTAATATTTAGGTTTCCCAGCTGGATTTTTCAGCTTACATCAGGTGGAGTAATGTTCTTGAAGACCAAAGCTCTCTAAATTAGCTTTATGCCTGGAAGCTGCTTCTGAGAATCTTAAACCACTGACCTGGGAGTTACTTGTTAACTAACTAATTAACGTAATGGCAAAATCATCAAATTTTAAACTAGATTTGCATGTAGCAATTGTAATTTCATGCTGTTTTATGGTCTGGAGAATGCTTAATGCTACAGTGTTTGGAGTTCTTCATTGAACACACTGCTTACTCACTTCAGAAGCCTTTCAGTTGCTGTGACTACACAAAACATCTCTGGCCTTTTAGCAAAAGTTAGTAGCTTGTTTCTGTCAGAGTGTAAAGCAATCTGGCTATAAATAAATGAGTAAACTTCAAGAGACAAAGCACTTCTGGAGTTTATTATCAAGTGATGCTGTCAAACTAAAGTCTAGCGGACAATCCAAAGCCAGATAATTATTGCAGTCCTTGACACGGCAGAACTATTTCATGCCTGACTGTCAATAAACAAGATGGTATGTTCTGGGCCTTTAATCTGTTGAAAACTCTCCCATTAAGCCCTGTCCAAAGGAAGGAATATCTTCTGGTTTGTTGCTCCTGATTTGTCCCCCTTCCTTTCCCCCTCCCCTTAATGGCCTTAACTGCAATTCAGTGGGAAAACAAATTTTCTAAACAAGGCTGGAGAGAATCCTGCAGAGTATGACCTGAGATAAA
Organism: Megaceryle maxima; assembly: GCA_024605025.1. Lineage (NCBI taxonomy): Eukaryota > Metazoa > Chordata > Aves > Coraciiformes > Cerylidae > Megaceryle > Megaceryle maxima. The sequence continues at coordinate 29,097 of JANHGN010016626.1, forward strand.
AGATGTAATGCATTATAGCTTGACAGAGGACATGGAGTCCCCAAGTGTCTCCAAGTGGCAAAGAAGAACTCTTTCAAAATCTGCCCTCCTGACCCCAAGTCCCAAAGGGCTCCTAAAGAAATGGATTTGCTTGAGCTGGAATGTTTGGCCAGGGTTGCTCAGTCCCCTGAACCTGTCTGGCTGTATGTAATCCAGCTGTTGCATTTGGCCACGCTTCCCACTTTGCTACATGGCACAGAGACCTAAGTATTCCAGCTGGGCCCATAAATCCCCTTTGGACACACTTTGTTCAGCAGCAATACCAGTATAGTACTAATTTTCTCCAGGAATACTCACCATTCCTCTTCTGAGGGGCAGTAGACAGATGACTGAGTTATAGCTATCTAGCAGAGAGAGAATTGTTCTTGTGGATGGTGGTTGTGTACGTAACTGATTTCACGTGTGGTTTACCTTCAGTTACAAGAATTGAAGCTAACAAGCGTGTTGGGAAACAGAATTTCCATGGGAAAATTCTCAAGCTGTTTTCTGTGATAGCCATGGAGAGATATATATATATTTATACACATAAAAGAGAACCCAATTAATTTCTTCTTCCTAGGAACTCCAGCAGCTGAGCAAGCAATACAGCAATATCAAGCTCCTCCAACTGGGTGAGTAAAGGGCTTACATAGGAATATGTTCAACTAAGTCAGGTGAGTGCGTCTTAAGAAACTGGTCTCCTGGTTGATCAGTAGCTGTATGTGACCTCCAGCAGATGAACACAACCATCCCCATCTTAAGATAACCCTGGGGAAGCACCATCTATGTAAAGTCTTCTGGACATTGTCATCTCTGGGTGCTGCCAAAATGTCCCCACTCAGACTGACACCTTAGCTTGATTTAGCATGTGTCTTATGGTGACAGGTGGCATTTGACCCACACAGTTCACTGTTCACTGTGGCTATTCCTGGTTCCTCTGTGCAGATGTGGTCTGTGAAAACAGCATCAAGAAAGTAGTCAAGGAAGTGGAAGAAATTGTGGGAGACAAAGGTCTGAACTGCCTCATTAACAATGCTGGCATCAACGTGCTTGCTTCCTTGGAAGAAGTCACAGCAGAGACAATGCTCACCATTTATGAAACCAATACTGTTGCCCAGCTGATGGTCACCAAGGTAAGGACTGGGAGGAATATGTGTAATCTATGGTACTATGAGAGGCTTTTCCATGAATGAGCTGGACATGTAACCCAAGCATTTGTCACCTTGCAACTGGACAGATACAGCTCTGATCTCAAACTGTGTGCCTAGAGAGCAGCGAGAGATCCTTCCCATCAAGGATCTTTCTCTTCATGCAAGTCCATCTGGCACAAGGTCCCTTCAGTGCACAGCTGGGGCTAGGAGGTGGGCAGAGGAGACAGGAAGTCCTTGTTACTTACAGGTGGCTGTCATAGAAAGGTTTCCTGTGGTCAGCTCATCTGGGGAGTCACCGCTGTTCTGCGCTGGTGGCGTAAGAGTTGTACTGCAATTCTTCACAGCGCGGAGCCTGAGAGTCTGGCTTGTCTTGAAAGGGCCAAGAGTCTAGGCTGAATAAACTGAAACAAACTCTTGTTCTCACAGGCGTTTCTACCCCTTCTGAGGAAGGCAGCTCAGCTGAGTACAGGCATGGGCTGCCACAGAGCTGCTATTATCAATATGTCCTCTCTTGCTGCCTCCATGCAACTCGTCCAGGCAAATGAGATGTTCCTCAAGGTCTACCCCTACAGGATAGCAAAGGTTTGTAGGCTTCCCTGGCAGTGCTCACTGGGTGAGGGCAGGTCTGTGAGTTAAAGACCACTTTGAGATTAGGAGGATGATGTGAAGTGTGCAGCCCCTCCTTGGACAGGCTGATACAGGAGCTGTTCTTGTTCTTCATGTGGGTGGGAGACCCATACATCTGGAGCAAGCATGCCAGCTTCTTAAGAACCAGCTGACAAATGCTCCATCACTACTGTGATACAGACCCATTCCAGAGGGACTTGGCATTCAAGGAAGAGCTGATGCCATCAAGCGTGTGTCCTTTTGGCTGTGCTCCTCTCCAGCCCAAGCAAGATAGAAGGCCTGGAACTCAAAGAAAGGTGTGCTGACCTGTACATGAAGAGGAGTGTTTGGTTTTGTCACATGCAGAGACTGAGTTTGTACGAACAGGCAGCATTAGACATACAGCTTCTCCTACACCACCTACTCCTAAGCTGTTAATATGCTTGTTTTCCATGTTCAGAAGCAAAAACCTGAATGTTTATGTAGCAATTATTGCAGAAAAACAGAGTCCTTATGTCAATATTATTTTCCTCACAGCTCCTTAGGAATTTCAAATGCTACTTTATCTTCCATCAGGACACAGTTTCATATGGGCAGTGAGCTTATGGTGATGGAGCTTTTACAATGCTGCTCTTAACAGGTATCTCTGAGAGTGAAGAGATACAATGAAATACAATGAAAAATGTTCCCGTGATACTGTTACTGCCACTTCACTTGTCAGGAGAAAGTGCGGTGGAAGGGAGGTGCCAGTTGTCTTGGCTTAAGGTCTTGCTCAAGGTTTGCAAATCCAGGACGCTAATAGATAGTTTCCACCCTTGTAGACTGCACTGAACATGATCACCAGGTGTCTTGCTGCAGACTTGAAGTCGGATGGAATTCTCTGTATTTCTTTGCATCCAGGCTGGCTTCAGACAGACATGGGTGGAAATATGGTAAGTGACATCTCTCTGAAAATACGGGAGTATGACCCTTGAGCTAGAACCCCTGTTCAGTGCATGCTTCCATGTGCTGCAGAGGCACAGCAGGAAATGTGAAAGTACATCCCCCTTGATTTGAGTTAATTCCTTAAATGCTTTTGATTCTCTCCTGGTGGATATTCTCCGTAATGATCTGAGCTTGATTTGCTTCAGGCTCCCATGCAGGTGCAAGAGGCCATCCCAGGTATTCTCTCTGTTCTGGACCGTCTCGGTGAAAAAGAAAACGGTTCCTTCCTGGACTGGCAAGGGGAAACTCTGCCGTGGTAGAAGTGCTCGGTACACCACACACAGCACGCTGCTCACTATTTAACTTGTGCCACTCACGTCTGTGTCTCTAGGTTTTCTTTTACGCTAGTTGAAATAGCCAGTCTGATACCCAGCCTCTCTCTAGGTGTATTTGGAAAGTGAGGTGGCTGACTCTTCTACTTGGTATTGCTGCTGCTCTGTTGTAATGCTTCCTGGAAATACTACTGTGCTCTTAGTGATGAGTATCTCTTGGAAACACCTAAAATAGATTAAAAACTAAGTCAAATCCAGGGGTTGGTTCCTCTTCACTTCCAAACTCAAAGTGGGCCTCTCCCTCTTTGCAGAAGTAAACGACCTGACCTCAGAGTAAGGCCAGTGTAGGCTGTCAGGTTCCAGTATGTTCAGCCTGCTGGGGACATGTCTCTGGAACCAAAGATCCTTTGGTTTCCTTTAGTCCTAACTGAGCCAAGGCTGAATTGCCCAGCTCTAAACTAGTAATTCTAATTCTGTAAATTCTTCAGCAACCTCTGAGTGTCCCCAGGTCGAAAGCCCACACCAGGCACTTGCTTTGTTCCCAGTGGGTGACTAACATCCTGATCTGGGGGTGGGAATGTTGTTTTGTACATAAACTTCTGAAGTGTCTTCAATAAAGTCTTGTTTAAACAAATAGTCTTTGACTGAACCACTTCAGTTAATTTCTCTGTAGGTAGGTTTCTCTTTGTAGGTTTCTCTTCCCTGGCCAGAGAACTGTGCTTCTGCCTGGCAGGAAGGAACTTGACCCGTGGCGGGCTCCTTGGGGCTAGATGGGTTTAACATGGTGGGGTGTACGTGAAACTGAGGCAGACCCGTGCTCCGGTCTGAAATACTAAAAGCAGCCGGTGAAAAGATCTTTGTGTTCTGGCTGAGGTAGGGATAAAAGCAAAAAGTTCTTTGAAGTCTTGGATTGGCTTCAACATCACTCCCTCATGCCAGCCGATCAGGCACTTTCATGCTGTGCCAAGATGGTGGGTTCCTGTACCAAGTAAGAAAAGACAAACAACAGCCAGGTAAGTGGGAGAGACAGGTGTGGCTGTTCCTGGACAGCGGCCACCGTGAGACGTGCCCTCAAAAGCAGCCCAGGGTGTGTAAGGGAGAGGTGTCTGCCTGCCTGCCCCACCTCGGCGGGGAAGTAACGTCTGGCTGCAACAACCGCTCGTTACACCCGCTCCTGGGGTCGTGCGGCTGTGACTGAGCCGCTGACCACAACCCCGCGCCGCTCTCAGCTCAGAGCCGTTGCCTCCACCTCCAAAGGCGGCTGTGGGATCAGCGCAACCCTGGCAGGGCAGGGGCGAGCTCGGCTCAAGCTGGTTGACCTGCAGAGTCAGAACCGAAGGTCAGGGGCTGCCGGGCCGGGGCAAAGGAGCCGCCGTTGCTCGGGGGGGGTGGGGGGCGGTGCCAACGGCCCCGGGCGAGCGGGAGAGAAGAGCTGGCTGCGGGCGGGACTTGGCCTCTGCTGTCATAGAGAGCATCGCGACCGCTTCGCCCCTGGGTGCTCCAGCGCAACGCGGGGACCCAGCCCGGGGCGTCGCTCCCGCCCGGCCGTGTTGTGCCGCCGGGCTGGGGGGGTGTGCAGCCCAGCCCCGCCCCTTCCCCAGCCTCCTCCGGGTCCAGGCTGCCCGGGGACCGGGCTGCGCTGTCGGCGGGCTCCTTACCGGGGACCCGGGGACCGGCCCGGGGTGGGGTGGGCGGGGGTGTCACTGTCGCCCGAGGCCGCTTCACAGCACCGGCGGGCGCCGCTAGGGGGCGCTGCGCTGC